>QYSG01012140.1:0-13046 GCA_003988875.1 Lachnum nothofagi
GGAATTCCGCAGATTCGGACAATTGCCTGTTGAGCTACAGGTCAAGATTTGGGAATACGCGGCTCTCCATCCTCGGGCCATCAGACTACCAAAATACTGTAACGACTGCGAAAAGGGGATCACCGACACTTCCAACGTTCACCCCTTGCTCCTTGCTACGTTCAGGTCACGCGAAGTTGCTCTGAAGATACTGGGGCAGAGTTATGCAGTCGGCTATTTCCTRACTAGTCGTATTCATAGAACGTTTTCCACGTTGTATTCGATACACTTTAATCCTAGACGAGATACGATATTTATCCCYGATATAGAGTGTCTGAGAGAAATAAGTTCCTTATATGGACTTGTCCCTAAGGACCAGCARACAATCCAGCCCGATCTGTCTCTGGTGAAATCTCTGGCATACGGGGGTATTCGAGTGACGGGCTGTGGAGATACCCCTTCGCGGCAAGTGGAAGAGCTGGTCCCCTTTGTCCGGACTCTGAGAAATTTCATAAGACTGGATGAGCTCATCTTGGTAGATCCAAAGATCGTGCGAGCTCCTCGGAAGAAACGAGCACTGAGTAAMTTGTTTCCACATAAAGCGTCATCGCCTCAATGCCGCATCCAAGACATATTACAGCATTTGATCCGRTTCATTAAATATTTTCGAAACATTTTTCTGGGTCAACAAAATGGGTATCAATCTGGGTGGTGGGACAACCCAAAATTTACTGTCATGACAAGGAAAGAGTTTCAAGCCCGATTTTCTTAGGTACAGTAAAAAGTTCCCTCTCTACGAAGATCTTGGTTGGGAGTGCTAACAGTCGACTAGGTGCCGCTAGGGACAGCAAACCACTGCCTCAGCTCGGTAGCGCCCACGTATTAGACCACCCACATAAACTAAGCGAGACCTAGCAATATATTATCTTGCAACATTCCTATTGAATTTCACAAATACATATGTTRGCAGGTTTCCCGGAGATGGAGGCATCACAGGTCCAAGCGCATCCACCCGCCAAATTATCGACATGGTCTGCCATGCTACCGAGCTTCAAAAGTTTACACTCAGTTACCTCACCTCTCTCATTACTCACCAAAACAAGTCCRGGTCTTTGCCAAAGACCTGCGACATTCCARCGATTTGGRGATCTTCCAGACGAGCTCCAAATCGAAATATGGAAATTCGCATGTCTTCATCCACGAATTGTTGAGCTCTCTGCAATCTTTTGTCCTCGAAGTATAGAGATTTCAGCATTCCCAGAGATTAAGGCGCACCGCTACGGCTTCTACAAACTTATCGACGTTTCTGGAACACACCCTCTACTTCTTGCTTGTTTCAAGTCTCGCGAGGTTGCACTGAAGCAGTTGGATGCGTACTCGATCGGATACTATAGAAGGGATCATTCTTTACGCACCGTGCGCTGCTCTCTCCTTACAATAMATTTCGATCCGGAGCGAGACACTCTCTACATCCCGGATCTAATCACTCTAGACGTTATCCAACGATACTACAATATAMTTCCCATCGGCAAATTTTTCGCTGGGCCAAAATGGTCAATGATCAAGTCTCTTGCRGTCGCCGGCYTTAAAGTCYCAGATACGGAAGGYCACCCCTATWYCGGAGGAGACCTCCCCAGTTATCACAAGCARATATCCGAGTTCACTTGGCTGATCTCGCGATTCGTAGCTTTGGAAGAGCTTATACTGGTGGAACCTGAGCCCGAACAGCAGCGGAGCTTGACGATCGAGRTTATTTGGCAGGCCRAGRAAGCAGAACCGGAGCCGGAGCGCAGATCTYCGATGGTCGAAAGGTTGGAAAGGTCTCTTGGAGCACAGAGAAGGTTCGTGTGCCTACGTGTATTCGATTTTTGCACATACAACATTCACGCGCGCCGCTCGGCCAAGCTTCCTTCTATTCGAGTTTCCGACTGGTGGAGTAACCCGAAAGTTACGGTCATGATGGAAACGGAGTTTCATGACCGCTTTTCTGCTCCAAGACGCGCTTCAGGCGGTGTGTGGGCAAGCCTGGGCAGTTTCTCGCAGTTGAAAATCAGCGAAGCTTCTTTTTGGAAGAGATGAGATTGTTGGATTGGAGTGTATGCGGACTAGATGTTAGTAGAAAATCAAAATCGTTGCATCTCTAATGGCTAGATTGAATAGCTGAAAGTACACCCTGTACTAGTCCGAGGCCACGAGAATTCTAATTAAGTCCTTTCAAAAGACTAATCATCGAGAAATACCATTCAGACAGCCAAAAGAATCTCAAWTCACCMTCTATGACACCCTACAAGCCCAATCAGTCACAGTCCTTTTCTTCCTGTTTACTCTTATAGCATTCGACCCGTACCAAAAATATTCATTGTAGATGTGTATCGTAGAACTTATGAATCACTAGGCAGAGTCCGTGATTCTTACAGTCTCGCTATTTAAGTTCATGTACATATTTCTTCAAATACCCCAAGAAGCTCATTAACGCTCAAATCAGACAACGGGCTTCTACATCAACACTACTCGCAAACATGAAGCTTAGAAATTTGACCAGCACTTTGGAACGGCACAGAAAACCCCGCAAGTTCCCCAAACTCTCAAAGCTGCCTGACGAACTTCAAATCAAGATCTGGGAATTCGCGTTTCTACTCCCTCGAGTTGTCGAATTCCCGCATCCAGAGGACGCTGAAATCAACAAACATCGCAGGCTYTCGAGCATAAATCCTTTGCTTCTCACTTGTTTCAAATCTAGAGAAGTAGCYTTAAGGAGACTAAGAGATTCTKATTCGGTGGGCTACTACAAGCCCTACTTACCAGTYGTCGAYACTTCCGTCTACCGCAACCTTCCGTGGCTGCATTTCCACCCCGAGAGGGACACGATGTTCATTACCCACATTGCTCATCTGTGGTTCTGGGCCACYTCYGGCGTAATYAGTCCAAGACATGCACCGAAACCCATTCCCAGAATGTCGCGGGTTAGGTACCTGGCAATAAGCTTTCCGCTGTTGGGCTATGTCCCACCAGCTCGAAGCGCTAGCACATTTGTCAATCGCCAGAACGAAATGGATTTCGAAATGAAAACCGAGCTGTTTTTCAGGGCGATGCAAAGATTTTTCAAGCTAGAGGAGCTCGTCTTGGTGAGGCCTTCGACCTCCACACCCAAAGAGGCATACACGCGGGTAACAGACGTCTTGTCTCCGACACGCAAAGAAGCCCGGAGAAATCAATCAGATGGCGTCGGATCGCTCTGACGACCACGTTCCTCTTGTCTTGTCGGACTGGTGGGACAACCCGAAGATCACGATAATGACTGACAAGAAACTCAAAGCTCGTTTTTCTCCATCATAGTGCACATCTTTCGTCTTTTGACGGAATCGATGTTGAAATTGGAAGGTGGTGGAGCTTGTGAAGCTGCAGACTTGATGTAAATAGCAAATCAAGACCACTGGACTTCTTAGAACCTGCCACCTACTTGAAGATTCTAGAAGGCTTCCTTATTTGCGAGATCCTCGAGCGAGACATGCCATAAACTATGTGCTGTGAATTCGCAAGGCCAAACACATACGACTAGATTCAACAAGTCCTGTCCAGCGCCATCGGGTACCAGGTGGGAATTCAAAAGAAGAACCAACCCCGAAGGACAAGGCATTTGACATGGAATCTCAAGACAGAATCCAATGTCCATTATAGTATTACGTTCACACCAACCTCGCTTCATCCGCAGACGTCGATTCACAACCAATCAGCTCCCCAGCCCCTATTCACCTCGCTTTCGCGAGCCCCCTAGCCGCACAGCGTTACTGTTGCCCGCCCGCCCCACTTTAAAGAGGCCCCCGCGCCCGCCCGCAAGGCTGCCCTCTTCCCTCCATCATATCAAATCAACCCCACCAAAATCCAAATATCCCGCCACAACACAACCAACAACCACCTTTCCTAAACCATAAAACCAACAACCTCTCCTCTACTAAACGAGCAATACGACGTCGCAAAGATGCTCATCAAGTAAGTTGTTCGAAAGGGATTTATGGGGGAGGAGGAAGGGGAAAGGAGGGGTTGGGATAGAGTGCTGATGTAAATGAATATAGGGTCCGAACACTGACCGGGAAGGAAATCGAGCTGGATATCGAGCCGGACTACAAAGTGACTACCCCTTACCCTTTCCCCCTTCCCTTCCCTCTCCCTTCCTTTTCTTCACATTTTGGAAGCGGGATCTTTGCTGACGGAGGATATTTGTCCAGGTCGCCCAAATCAAAGAGAAAGTCGAGGAGAAGGAAGGCATCCCGCCGGTGCAGCAGCGGCTGATATTTGGGGGGAAGCAGATGTGAGTCTTACACTCCCTGTTTCTTCCACCGAGGGAAATGGGGAAAGAGATATGGGTACGGGGAGAGAGAGAAGCTGATAATGGTGGGGATTTTAGGGCCGACGACAAGACCGCCGCGGAGTACAGCCTTGAGGGGGGCGCGACGCTGCATTTGGTGCTTGCGCTGCGTGGTGGCTGCTAGGGTGCTGGCTAACGGTGAACGTCAAGGTTATTTCGGGCGGAGGTGGATGAAGGGAGATGGAGGGAGGGAAAGGGAGGGGAGGAGAATATGGTATAAGAGAGATATGATATGATATGGATATAGATGTGGAGGTGGAGGTGGAGGCATGAATGATGGATGAATGATTGGCGTTTCCTCGTTTTCTGTTTCACGCTGCGAGCGTGCGGTGCGGTATGCAGATAGGTATCACATAGACGAATTGACCTGCTTCGCAATACCCCTCTCCTAGTCTTCAGACTTCATGTGACGCCGACTATTAGATGGTGAAAGGTCTCATTCCAAGCTCAAGCTGAATAACCATATAGCTACGCCTACGCCTTCCAAAAATAGCACTGCAAATATCCCTTCATCCGAACGCCATGCTTCCTCCGAAACAAAATGTCAAGTATGCACAAAATATACAGCAAGCTCTTCACCTGCGAGGCTTCTTCGCGCCACGGTTGAAGATGTCGACTGGCGGTCGCTTGCGAGGCATCATCGGTTTCGCCATTCCTGCACTGGGGGCCGGACTTGCTGTTCTCGGGCGAGGCGGTGGAGAAGATGAAGGGCCTAGTAGCGTAGATGAGTAGCTAGATTTGGCCTGATTCGTTGACGACGGCCTAGAGATTGGCTGCGAAGACGACTGGCCTGGTGAGGGTCGCTTCAGGTTTTTCGGATGAGGTGGAGGAGAAATCGCAGGTCCGACCAAGGTCCGAGACGGCGGTCTCGAAATAGACGTTGCTGCTGAAGACGAGCGCTGCGATGCTGCATCGAAGAGGTCGTCCAGCCCATCGTCGTCGCCGTCGGAATCTTCGTCAGATGATCCGACCAAGTTCTGAGGGAGCGAGCTTCCGCTTCCTCCTCCCATAGCAGCTCTCAACCGTTTCTCCCTCTCTTCCAACGACGGCCCGCTGATCCCACCATCGAAATGAGGGCCAGCTGCCTTCTTCCTCCTCGTGAATATCCTCAGCCCTGGATCAGCAGCTTTCCGATACTCCTCGACCATGCCCGCCGGCGCCTTCTGGATCTGCCTCCGATTTCCAACCAGCGAGCTCGTCGGTGTCGCCAGCTTACTCCKCATACTAATCTCCTTCGCCTCCCTCCTCGCYCTCGTCAASACGCTCTTCCCATCCTTCATCTTCGTCTTGCTGCCCCCAGTCCACGTAAGCGCATTCGGGTTCGTCCTCGCCGGCGCACCACTCTTCCTCCCCAGCGGCACGCCCGCATTATTCGCGCGCATCCACGGATCCTTCGGCACCTTGGGCAGCGTCTTYAGATCCACGACYTTACTRACCATCGTCTCCTTCTGCTTCTTGATCCCCAGCATGCTATTCCTAAGGACTTCTTCATCGCGCGCGATTTCTTTGCGTTGTTCTTTCTTGTATTTGCAGTAGATCTCGTACCATTTGAGCGGGTTCTTGGGGACGTAGTTCTTTTCGGCCCATTTGGGGATGTCGCGCGCGATGAAGGAGCGCCAYAGCTCGGCGTCTTCGCCTTTGATTTGTGGGCTGTTGAGCTCGATTTGGTGGAGTTGTTCGGGGGACTCGATGCGTTGGAGGACGGTGCGGATTCGCCAGTACTCGAAGTCGCCGACGTCGGTGAGGCCTGGGGATATTAGCTGTGTTTAGTATTAGCTGTGTTTAGGAAAGGGGAGGGGGGGGTTGTACTTCGGATGTTCTTTATGCATGCCCTTTGGCTGGAGTCGAAGAGAGACGGAGCGGGCATTTTGTCGGTGTACAGCTGATGTTGAGCAAGAGAGAAGCGTCAATTTGTACAGCAATTTGACGATGATTCAAGCTTGTGTGACTGTGGGGGGGTTGGTATCTGGACTGGACGAGGCGTTAAGTAGGTCCCGCGCTTAGGGTAGTGCTTGACAGTAGCAAGCTGACAATAGCAAGCTATATGGTAGATTAGAATACTAGACTTCGTGAATAAAAATATTGAGTACAGATTGAAAAGATGAAGGCATCGTCATATTCGTTCGAGTGTAAACCCAGATCAGACAAAGAGGAGTCAAAGGTGTGTAGTCCAGAGCTGGCATTCCGAGACGAGGCTGGCTAGCGCCGATCCAAGCGGCTGACGCCCTCAACTTTTCCATAGCAACACGACACCCGCTAATTCTCCCACGATGGCCTCCTTTCAGCCTCTCGACCCCCGCGAGGAGGAAGAGCTCCACAAAACTCGCCTCCTAAATGTCGAAGAAAAACCCTTCAAGCGTATCACCAAACGCCTCCTCACCCCCGGCTCCCTCGTCTCAACACCCCCCAAGCTCCCTACTCCTCCYCCAGAYAGCAAGGCCGRCGATCCTTCTGCCACCGCACAAAAGCTCCTCGACGACCGCCGCCAGTTCCGCGAAGACGTACTCCTCGACTTCGCCGCCTTCGACAGCAGCATCGCGCGCATCCAGTTCCTCTACAACAGCAACGCGCGCGAGCGYGAGCGCTATGCCGCCGACAAGGAACGGATCCTGTCCACCGCCCAAAATGTGCGAGACAGCACAGTCCAGTTACGAGTCCAGCTTGAGGAGGCGAAGAAGACGCTGGAGCAGCGCAAGAAGTTCGATGTCTTGACCGAGAAGATCACRAATAATAAGATGCTGAGRCCGCGGACSGATCARGAGGTYAAYCTRAARAAGCTGGAGGAGGAGTGCAGGGAGCTGGAAAGGGAGAGCGCGACGTATGCGGAGACGTGGAAAGAGCGGAAGGAGCAATTTCAGAGGATAGTGGAGGAGGGGATGCAGTTAAGAAGGCTGATCAGGGATGAGAAGGAGGAGGTGGAGCGGAGGGAGGGGATGGAGGGCGGGGGGGAGGATGGGGAGGTGGGTGATRCGAGTGTTAATGGTAGTGCGACGCCGAGACCTGAGGGCCAGGGCCAGGATAACAGYAGCCCGGATATGGGGTTGAAGCCAAGGCCGCAGACTTCGGGGACGCTGTCGAAACCGGGGAGTAGAGTGACGAGCCGGGCACCGTCTCCTGCTCCCTCKGAAATGCGGAGAGAAGGTTCTGCGGTGGTGGATGAGGCTATGACAGAAGCTAAGGTCACGGATACGGAAGACACGCCCATGGGCGAAGTAGCAGAGACACCGCAAGTCACAGTCGAAGAACCCATAGCAGAAAGCCAGCSATCACCAGAAGAAGGCGAAGCRGAAGACAAGATGGACACCACATAGCCCTACACCATGTACTCTATAGTCTGTTCCATAGCGTCATCATAGAATCAAAAGCACGATACCCTCCCTCTAATTTTCCTCCACTTGCCGTATAAACACCAAATCCAGCCACCGGGTATCATTCCGCTACAATCCATCATGCCTTGTTGCCCATTCCAAATCATGCCTTCTTAGGGTTTTTCACGCCCTCAATAACCTCCTTCGCCTTCTTGACCTCCTCCTCATCCCCACCAGCCTCAACCTGATCCTCGAGCTTGCTGACCGCGTCCTTAATTCTTTGCTGGAGCGGCGGGAACACGGCGCGTGTCTCTTCTATGGCCGTTTGCTAGTAGGTTCGAAAAATTAGCCGTATGTCCACTGAGTATTCATGACTGAGGGGGGGAAAGAGAGCGCGTAAACACACCTCCTGCTTAACCTGATACTCCTTATTCTCATCCTGCTCCTCTGCCTTAAACTTCTCCAGACGCGCCTCCTGCTCCTTGTGGTACGATGCTTCTTCTTTGACGAGGCGTTGGACGGCGGAGGTCGCAATTGCGAGGGGGGTTGGGGGCGCCATTGTGTTGAGTGGACGTGATTTGTTTTGTTGTGTTTTTTGGTGGTGGATGTGGATGGTTGTGGAGGGGTTGTTGATGCGGGAATGGAGGGGCACGCAGGGAAGGGAAGGAGCTGAGGTCTTGGCGTGGCGGAGGCGAGGCGCGTTCTGGTTTTGCAACTACAACTACATCCAAAACGTTGTCCTGCTGTTCTGCCTGTCTTTTTCCAATTTGCGGATACTTAAACATTGCTAAATTTTGAAACCTTTAACAAGCCGAGTGGCTCTGGTGTCCTATCTCAAGCTCAGTATTTCGCACCATTCGAGTAGTGATAGCTTTCACGGCAGGCTGCAGGAGCTCCTTACCCTGGTTTGCTACCAGTTGCCAGCGTCCCCAGCCCCCCGGGAGCGGCTGCCACAATATGATATATCAGTTTCTCTCTGTTGGAGCCTGGCAAAAGAAAATAATGAATGGGCCCCCACGGATCACCCTCTGCTGATCCGTTCCTATATCTTTTGCCAAAGCCCAGCTTTTACTTCATTGCTATGATCTTAACTTCGTGAAGCTGGCTCGAAGAGCTATTTCCTGTATCTCCACGGTCTGTTACTAGGAGCTCAAGTTGAATTATTGGATTTCCTAGCCGCCGACTGCCATGGCAACACCCCGCCGCTAACCGTCCTCTTCCTCCGTCCCCGAAACCGTTTCACAACGTGGCAGCACCTCTTCGAATAGCCAGAGCACGGGGAGTGAATAAAGCCACTCTGTGGAAGACCAAACACTCCTGGYCAAGCTCCCAATCTCACTACCGCCCAAGGCACCAGCCATGGACCASCCTCGCAACCGTRAACGTGAACGGGAGGACSCACCTAGCGAGACGCAAGAGTTTGCAAGTCTGTTTACGACAATCCGTAACGATGCGGAGAAAACACTCGAACAAGCTTTGAAAAGGCAGAAGGCACAGATAACGCAAGAGCTTGATAAGCTCAACCAGGAGGAGRTGGAGGGTTTAAGRAGGAARGTCATGGATGGTGAGAAGATGCGGAAGCTCGCCTTGGGTGGACATAMCTACACGAAAGAAATTCTCCAGAATGTRCGGTCTGCTCTTAGAGACAAAGAAAAAGAGTTCCAGACCGTTCGTGGTGTATTAAATAAGACTTCAGATGAACTAACACGGCTCCAAATCACATKTGCTCAATTCGAGCAAGCATCAAAAACCTYAGYACAGAAGGTTAAAGASGAACTCAATGACTCAACGACAGAGAATTYGACTCTCAAACAACAGATCGAACAGTCKACGACAGAGACTCTTAAGCTCAGAACACAGCTCGGTGCTTGTACGTCAACAATTTCGTCCCTGCTAAACCAGCTTCAGCAAACAAAAGTATCCGAACAGGACCATAAAGAACAGGTCATCTCCGCTAGGAGGGACGGGGAGGTCGCTGGCCGGGAGAGAGCCATTGCAGACATGGAAGCTGAGCGGACGGCGGTGTGGCGGGACCACCTTGCACAGATTGACAAAGTGCGAATGGAAGCGTTAGCAAGTGTCCAGGACCACACTTTTCATACCCGCGAAAATAGCTCTGCGGCCTTGCCCAAGTCAATCGAGTATTCCAACACTCTCCGGACACCGCCCCTCGACGGGACCGCACGAACTGAAACGAATGTTATGCGTCGCGATGCTGTTACTCATCCCTCACGCTTTGAGAGACAAGTTGAAAATTCCAACACTCCTAGACGGAGTTTAAAGAGGCGGAGGTCCCCCTCTGCGACATCCGAGACATATGAATCTTGTTCAGAGTTCTAAGTCTCATTCTCGTACTCGGGTATGTATCCTTCTGAAAATGAATGTTAGAGCTCCAACGCAAACACTTTGGGACCTTGATCATTACCTACCGGTCGAAATTTGATGAATGCTCCTGATACTCCAACGGAACCACCTCCTTTCATTCGACATAAAGCGGTACCGACTGGGAGCAGCGCCAAAAGATCTGGCTTCGCCTAGACAACCTCGAGTTATCTTATGGGCTGAGATTAATGGGATAAGTCTTTTTGGATGCGCAAGGATAACGGCCTTCTCTCTTTTCGGCGCAAAGGTCTTTTTTGTTTGTTTCTTCTTTTCGGTTTCTGGAGTTGAATGATCTAGCCAGGGTTACTGGATCTCCCCAACAACCCAAATACAGTTTCCATGTTAGGTGGCACGGTACATGATCTTAGCAGTCCTTGATCCATCTCTACTCTTGGTATGCAAAGATTTGACAGCACCATTTGAGAGCTCCTGCTTGTGGAGCACCGATCTGGTGTGAGGTCTTGGGAGTTTTCATCTCCCATCGGTTGATTGTCGGTCACCTGCCTGCGATAGCAAGCCGAGACATTGGACCGTTATCCAGAGATGCCATCAGGCCACAGTATCTGAGACTGTTCGCGGTAGACTAGGGATCAAAAGTGGTCTGAAAGGGCCGAACTTTTTGACTTTGGTTTGACAGAGTTGCAGAGAAGAGGGGCTTTCCGCTTGCACGAGGGCTGGACCATGATGAGAATCTTCTTCACAATACTTATGGTTTCGCCCTGCTATAAATATTATCCCCTCACATCGACCAAGACTTACGATTTCACTTTCCAAAGCTGCGAGAACTGTTAGATTGTGGCCTACGTGTTTTGGGGGCAGCCTTCTGGCCTATGCTCCTCCACGTTACACAAGGAAAGTCGGTGTGATTGTTAATGGAGCGGCAGCTACCCATCATACCCTGCAGTACTCTGAGAGCTGTATCTTCATCCAAAGTCAGAGAATATGTCAGGGGCTCCTCCGAATCGTTCGGTATGCTGCATTCTGGATGCAGCCAATGGCTTTATGGCACTCCAAACGCGCGGCAAAGGGCTTTCATGCTCCCCCTCTATTGCGTTCCTTGCTATCCTTCTTTATCTTGTTGAACTACAATAGCCTCTGGATTCAAGTCTATTTAGTTTTTCCGATCTGGCATTAAACCGACATTGAGAGCGTCTTACACATTTTGAGCCCAGCCGATTTGGATACGTCATTTGGCGTAACCCTGAACTGAGCCGTCTCATCACTCCGCGAACAAACGGGCTTTCCGACATGGCGTCGTCCAGGACGTTAGCCAATACAGCTTTTGAGTGTTTACAATATACTGCTGGGGAGATATGCGCGAGAACGGACTGTCAAAACGCACTCTTGAAGTTAATGGGTTTGTATTAGTTACAGTCTCACTTTCGGCTTTTGGCTTACAGCGCCTCAGAGGATGCTAGAGCCAGAGCTGGAAATCGCCCCTTGAGCCAAACAACCATGTTCGAGTGGCACTTTGCAAATCTCCCCAAACCWATTCTTGGAAAGTTTGCGTCTATCATTCCACAAGGGCTTTTAATAGACTTGCGGRACTGGACGTCAACTGAACTCCAAATTCTTAGGCATGAGCTCCATCGAGGCACTCTCAAGGTTGAACTACACTCGCARGAGCAGCGYCCAGTTAACCAACGGAACGCTCTTCGTGACTGGMACAAAATTCTTATGGCAACAATGCGACAAGAGATAAGTATGTGTTTTTTWAWTTYCAACCTGCCCCCCTTCCCTATTCAACGAAGGCAGATATCTTCAATGCCTAACATTCAYACTTCCATACGCTCAGAGTAATTTACTTCGCTAATCTTGGTTTTGGAGATCGAAAAATCGGATTTCCAGTCCCAGCGCACATAACTCACGTTGAGATTTTCGACCCCGAACAAGCCGACCCGCGGGATCTTCCCATTCGATGGATTTTCAAGGGCCCATATACTAAGTTCCCTCAAAGCCCATTTGCGGACTGGTCTGCTGCAGAGTGTTGTGCTTGTCTGGATGCATTCTCTACGAACCACATTGTCATACGGCCCATACCACCTCAATATCGAGATACGCTTGCATGGCAGAGAGAGAAGCGCCCGTCGGAGGTTCACACTGCAAACCYAGACAGTGGTGTTTGTCTACAAGCCCCAATTGGAGACACTATCACCAGCAATGGTGACCAAGAACGAGTCCGCCAGATCCACATACGATATAGTGTTGGAAGTGTTGGACGAGATCACTACACTAGAGAACTCTGTGAAGCAGCAAAAAGAAGAAGCGGCGCGTGATTTAGGCAAAAAGGATGCAGAGATTGCGTACTGGAGGCAGGCAGTTGAGGACAGAAAAGGTACCATCACACGTGTTGAATCCAACTTATCCAAGACGCAAGCCGAGCTGGAGAGATTGCAGACTCAATACATGTATAAGGAAAGAGGCCTTGAGTCTACAACGACTGATCTGGAGTCAACGACGGCATCTCTCAACTCAACTGAGGCAAAACTCGAAGCCACGGAAAAAGATCTCGCATCGGCGAATGGAACTCTTGAAACTAAAAAGCATGAGCTTGAGGAGACCCGAGGCCAGATCAGTAGGCTTCAAAAAGAATTGGAAATATCCTATAAAGCCTCGCAACTATGGCAGACCGGACACGCAAAGCTACAAAGCCAACTCGATGCTTCGACAGAAGACACAAGCTCTATGCAAGAACAGCTTCATCAGTCAGCCACTAAAGTGACTTATCTGCAAAGCCAGATCGACCTCCTGCAGGGAAAGTTAGATCGCCCAGCCCCCGAGGCCGCTAAACTACAACGGCGATTCAAAGAAGCGACACAGAAGGCTTCAGCTCTCAAGAAGAAGAACCTGTTACTCGAGATTAAAGTCGTGAACGATAGATATGCATGTAAACGACAAATTGCCGATGCGACGAGAGAAGGAGAAGCGACAGGTCGTCGGAAGGCGCTCGCGGAGGCTGAAGCTAGACAAATGGCAGTGTGGCGAGAAGTGGAAGCCGAAGAGGAGGATGA
>QYSG01012146.1:0-20663 GCA_003988875.1 Lachnum nothofagi
TATTTTAAATAAAAAATTAATAAAATTAAGTTTATATTTTATATTTTATTTATAAAATAAAAATTATTAATAATACCGAAATATAATATTAATAATAAAACTATAATAAATTTAAATATAAGAATATATAAGTATTTTAAAATTAAAGTTAAAATAATTTTATATTTAAATTTTTTTGTAATTTTTAATAATAAAAAATAAATAACTTTTAAGTTAAATATTTCAAAATTTTAAAAATCGGCTATTATTACAAAAATCCTAAAGAACTTAAATTGATTATAAAAGTATAAATTTATTAATATATTAGTTTTTTTAAATAAAACCTATTAAAACCTTAAATAAACTTTAAATATATATTATTTATAATTAAAAAAAACGCAATTTAATTATAATTTAATTTTAACTTTTTAATTAAAAAATATTATAATATTTATTAAAAAACAAAAAAAAAATTTAATAAAATATAAAAAATTCATTTATTTTACTTTATTTTACCTTTTTTTTTAAGCAAATAATACTAAAAAAAAAAATTTTTTTTTTTTTAAGTTTTTTTTTTTTTAAGTTTTTTTTTAGCTTAATTTTATAGTTAAGTATATTTTTTCTTTTTTATAATATTTTTTTTTAATTTTTTTTAATTTTAAATAATATTATATAAAAAATAAAATTATTAATATATTTATATAGATTTTTATAATAATTATTATAATAATAGTTATTATAAACCAATATTTATTGTATGTAGTATAAATATTAATAATAGTAATAATAAAGCTGACAAATGAATTTAGTATACTAGATCTTTTTTATTTATTAGTATTATAGTAAAATAAGTGGAGTATTTTTATATAATAATTTTATTTAATATTTAAATATAATTATTTTTTTATTATTATTAAAGTTTATATATTCCAAAAATACCAGTAATATAATAAATCAAAGTTATTAATAAAATCGGCTATATTTATATGGCTTTTATTATAGTTTTATTTGTAATATTAGTTTATTTTAAAAATATCCAAGAATTACTAATAAAAATAAATGTTCCCGGAAAAATAATATAACCCGCAAATAAAAGCTATGTAAACAAATAAATAAATATATTATAAAAAGTTAATATTTTGATTTATTATAAAAATATATTTATATATTAATTAAAAAAAAAATTTAAAAAAATTATATTATATTTTTTATTTATATTAAATATTATATTTTAAATTTAAATTTAAAGTAAATATTTAAATATTTAAAAAAAATATTAAAATATTTATATTAAAAACTTATATTTAATAAATATAAAAATAATATTTTTAACTATTTAATTCATTTTTAGCTATATATTATTAAGGCTATTTTTGGCATTAGCTAATATAATTTTTAAAATTAAATTTTTTAGAAATTTAAATTAAAAATTTTATTATATTAATATTTATATAATTTAAATTAATTAATTTTTTTAAATATATATAAATTTTAGAATAATATATAAAACCAAAAAATTTATATTATAATTAATAATATTTTAATTAATTAAAAATTTTAATTATTTAAAATTTAATTTTATATTAATTAATTTAAATAATATTAATATTAAATTTTTTAATTTTAGAATTAATAAATAAATTTTTTAAAAAATTAATAATTATATTAAAATAAATATTATTATTTTATTTTTTTAAGTTTTTTTAATGAATATTAAAATTTTATTTTTAAAAAAAATTATATTATTTTAAATTTAAATAACTAACAAGAAATATTGTAGATTTTTATAAAATTAATATAATTTAAATTTTTATTTATAAGTTTTATTATAATATATTTAAGTTTTTTAATATTTTAATTAAAAATATATTTGAAATTAAGTTGTTTATAGTATTTTTGGTTTATTATAATAAATTAATATTTATCTTAATAAAAACAAATTAAAAATATATTTATTTTAATGATTTTTTTAATATTAATAAAAATTTTATTATATATTAAATTATTATATTTTAGGCCCAAAAAAGCTAAATATTGAATACCATTAAGAATCTAGTTTTATTAAAAATATTAAATAATTATAAAAAATTTACTTATTTTATAATAAAATCCAATTGCGATTCAAATAAATAGTTCTTTTATAAAATATAATAACTAAAAATTATAAAAAACTTTTTTCTTTTATTAGTTTTATATTTAAAAATAATATAAAATAAACCATTAAAAATAAAATTTTCCAAAAATATTAAAATATTAAATAAATTATTTTATTATATTTTTTAAAAAATAAAATTTTTTTTATTAATGTTAAAAAATAAAAATCTTTTGATTTTAATAAAAAACTTGTTTTTGCGATTTATAATAATTATTAATACCCCTTTTTTTAATTTAATTTTAAAATATTTTATAAAATATTTCTAAAAAAATAAATGTTTTATATTTGCATAAAAAACTATATTTAATTTTAATTATAATTATAAAAAATTAATTTTATTTTAAAAAACTATAGTGTTTTATAGATTTTTTATTTTTAATAATTTATAAAAATATATTAGGGTATTTTTAGCTAAAAGCTTTAAGGCCTTTTTTTATATTTTACTAAAGGAATAATATTATATTTATTAAGAAAATTTTTTTTTAATTGATTAAATAATATTATTATTAAAAAAAACTTTTCGAAATAATGTAAACCTAAATTACATAACTTTTTTTTATAAATTTATAATTAATTTTATAATACTATAATATTAAAACTATTGATTTTTAATTTTTAATGGGAAATCCAAAAATAACATTTGGCAAATTTAGTTTTTTTAATAAACTACTATACAAATAATATATAAAACTTAGATTCCAGAACCAAAAAATATATAATTATAAAGTAAATATAAGTATATATAAAAGACTTTTAGTTTAATATTAAATAAAAACTATACTACAAAGATTTTATTTTAATTAAATTCTAATATTTTAAATAAAATAAATATATTAAATAAAATAAAGTAAAATAATAATCTAATTTAAAGTATATAAAACATATTAAATATATATTTTAAAAAATAAAATATTATTTTTTAAAAATTAAATATTATATTTTTATTATTATTATTATATAATAATTTAATATTATATTAAAAAATTTCTAATAAATAAACAAATGTAAAATAAACTAATTACCAAATAATTATACTATTATTAATATTTAAAATAGTTACCTAAAACTTAATTTTCCTAAAAGTATTAAATATTTCCATAGTTTTTATTATATTTAAATTAGAATAAAATGGCTTCTGCCGGCTAAAAAATAATAAATAATAAATTTATATTTTTTAAATATTAATTTTAAATTAAAAATAATATTAAATAAAAAATATTTTAATAAAAAAAACTTTTATAATAGTAAAATATATTATAAAATCTGCAAATATTACTTTTTTTTTTTTTAAATTAATAATCAAGTTTTAACTATTATTTATATTAGTTTTAAAAGACTTTGATAGGTGTAACTTAATAAAAATAAAAATAAAAAACTTCGGCGCTTTTTCGCCGACCGGTACCCGAATTAAATACTAACTATTAGATTTAATATATTAAATAAGATTCTAAGCTTTTTTAATACTAGAATAATAGTTATTATATTAAATAAAGTAATAACAATAAAGTATTATAAAATTAATATTTTATATACCATTAATTATATTAATTTATATATCTATAATTAAAAAATCCGCTATTATAATAAGTATATTAAAATAATTTAAAATATATTTTTTTAAAGAATTAAAATAAAATTTTAAAAAATAAATAAATTTATTATTATTATAATTAAATTTAAAATATTAAAAATATTTACCGCTAATATTAGATTTTTTTTTAATTTAATATTTAGTGATTTGATTTTTTAAAATTTTAATAATAAAAAATATAAAATTATTTAAAAGAATATTTATGTATTTAAAAATATTATATTATTTTTGTTTAAGTTTTTCTAGGATATTTATTTTTTATAAGTATATGTTAATAATATTAAATAACTTATTAATATTCTTTTAAATAAAATAATCTATATTACTTTAAATAATATATATTACTTAAAAAAATCTTAATTAATTTAAATAAACAAAATTATTTTTTAAATAAAAGCAATAAATCCAAAAAAATATATATAATTAAAATATTTGTAATTATTTATGTTTGTAATATATTACTATAAAAGTCTACTTAAAGTTTTAATTTAAAAAAATCTAAAAAAAATACTAAAAATTTAAACTAATTATAAAATTCTATGAAGATTTATTTTTTTTATTAAATAATTAAGTTTTTATTTATTAAAAATTAAAAAATTTATAAAAGATTTAAATTTTTTTATAATAGCAAATATTTCGATTGCGATTTCTATAATTATTACAAATAGTTCCAGTAAAAATATTAAATAGTAATATAAATTATTATTATTTAATATATTATATTATAATAAAAAATATTTATTTTTAAATAATTTATATTAAAAGCAAAAGAAAACAAATAAAGGGATTATTTCCTTCTTTGTTCTTTAATTATAGTTTAAAGTTTTTTTTGGTTTATAGCCTAGATAAGATTCCGTTGTAGTTTTTTAACTAATAACATATAAAATAAATATAAATATAGAAAAAATACCTATTAAAAGCGATCATTTACAAAAACCCAAAAAAAAAATTTATAACCTAAAGCTTAAAATATAAAAACATAAGGAACTAAATATAAATATATAGTAAATTATATTTAGATTATTTATAAAAATTAATAGATCTTTTGAAAATAATGGTATATTTTTCGGTAGATTTAGTTTAATATTTTTATATTATTAATAAAAATGTAAATATTAAAAAAACATATATTATAAATATATTTTAATAATAAAAATTTTATTAATATATGTTTTATAAAGTTTAAAAATATTAATAGCAAAGCCTTTAAATTTAAAAAAATAAGAACTTATCTTTTAATAAATATTATTAATAATCTAATTATGTTTATTACAAAAAAAATTCAAAATTTAGCAAAAATCAAAAAATAAATTTATAATAAAAACCAAAAATTTATAATAATTAAAAATTACTATAATATAGCTATAAAACCAAAAAATTATAATATATTTTATTTTATTTTAAATATTAGATTCTAAAATTAATTTTAATAAATAATTATGGTTTTATATTATATAACAAGAAATAAAATTAGAATATAAAGCAATAATTTATTAAAACATAAGGCAAAATTAGATTAAATAGTAATATAAATAAAAAAAACGAATAAAAATATTAAATTACTAGAAATAAAAAAATTAAACATAGCTAATATTTATATTTTTAATAAAAATATAGAATTTATTTATTTAAAAGAAAAAGCAATGTTCGGTAATTAGGATATTATAAAATTATTAAATATAGCGATTGAAGATTTGCAAAATATAGTTATATAAATTATATAAAAATACTAGTAAAACAAATATTTAAAATTTTATAATAAAAATCTCCAAATTATTAACTATAAAAACTATTATATAATAGTAATATAAACTAATAAAAACTTATATTTAATATTATTATTTTTATGAATCCCCGGTAGACCAATATTAAAATAGTATAAGATTCTTTTATTAGTATAAGAAAATATAGTAGGTATTTTTAATCTATAGAAAATATTTAATATAAATAATAATATTAAGAATAAAACAAAAAAATTTAAAGTTTAAAATATAAAAACCAAAATAAATTCTATAATTTTTAATAATAATCGCAATTTCCAATTAATGCTTATATTTTAACAAATTTTACTATAAAAACAAAAAACAGGCCTTTTACTATGGCAAAAAAAAAAAACCTTTTATTAATAAATAATGCTTTTTTTATCGGGATTTTATAGAGATAAAATCCAATAGACCCAAAAAAAAAAAATTAGAAAAATGTATATTAAAACAAAAAAAAAATTAGGCGGCTTTATTTTAAAACAAATAAGGAAATTCTTTAATAAAAAAATTCAAAAATATTTTTTAATTATAATAATATAATTTAGATATATTTTTTAAAATAATTAAATTTATTTTTTATAATTAAAAAATTAAATATTAGCTGTATTTTTATATTTGTTAGTATATATTTGCATAAAAACTAAAAAAAAGATTTATTAACTTCAAATAAAATAAAATAAATTATATTTTTATAATATATTCTATTTTTTTATTAGTTTTTATTTAGGGCAAAATACGGAAAAAAAAGTTTTTATTTGTATTAAATTAAATATTCTAATATATTTTATAAATTTATTTATATTAAATATATATATAATTTAAAAAATTATAAAACTTTATTTTATAATAATAATAATAAAGATTCTTATTTTTGATTATATTAAAGTTTTTAAATTTAGTTTTAAATTTGTTATTAAACAAAAAAATATTATTTAAATTAGGTTTTAATTTATTATTTTTTTTATTATAAAAATTATATTTTAAATTTTTAAATTTAAAATATTTATTTTTATTATTTAAAAAAAAATTTTTTTTAATATTAATATTTAATATATATTTGCTATTATTATTAAAATCTATAATATTAATTTTAAAATTTAAAAAAATAATTTTAAATATTTTAATAAAAAAATAATTAAAATAATTTATAAAAAAGATATTTATATTATATAATTGTAATATAAAATAAAATAACGTTTAAAAACAATTAAAAACTTTTGCAAAACAATTAAAATAAATTATATTAAAGTTTTTTATTTTTTTAAAAAATATTTGAAAAATTATAAATAATTTATAAATTAATTATTAATAATAAATTTTATATAAATTAGTAATGTATATAAGGGCATAGATTTTGTCCAAACTAAGTTATATTTTTATTTTCTTAAAATATTTTATTTTATATATACTAGTTATTAATAGTATATTTTAAAAAATATAAATAATATTATATAAATTTTTTTGTTATTTAAATTATATTTAAATATATTGTTATTTATAAATTTTTTATTTTATTTATTTTAAAAATTTAAATAATAAATATTAATATATTTTTTTCTATTTAATTTTTAAAAATATCTATTTATAGCAAAAGTTTTATAAACTGATTTTTATAATAAAATATATTTATTTTTATTTATATATTAATATTTAAATTATGGCTTTTTTTTTATAAATTTATTTATAACAAAATATAAATAATTTTTAATAAGAATAAATCCAATTGCAAAGGTTTATTTTTTTTTTATATTTCCGGGTTTAAGCTTCTAATACCTTGGCCAAATTTTATTTGTTTATGTTAGATCTTAGCAAATACATAAAATAGAAAGCCAATTACTAGTTTTAATACTATATTTAGTTATTATAAACTAAAAATAATTTTTTAAAAACTATTAATAAATTTAAAAAATCGAATATTAGCTTCTAATAATTATATACTAAAAATCAAAATTTATTTATTTATTAATGTAATAAAAAGTATATTTAATAGAAAAACACTTTTAGTAAATTATATTAAATATATTATTTATTAAAAAAACAAATAAAAAACATTTAGAAATATATTAAACGCTATTATGTTTAAATATTCTAAGAATAGTTTATAACCATAATTTGAAACTTTTCTGTTAATAAAAAAAAATAGCGCTTATAAAAAACTATTAAACCAAAAACTAATATTATTATTTCTATAATAAAAATCCCTATTATTATATTAAACAATAATAAAACTATTTACGGCAAAAAAAAAATTAATTTAATTCTGGAAATTAGTAAAATACATAAAATAAAAGCCAAATTTATTAAATACTATTTTATACAAAGTATTTAAAAAAATAACATAAGTCAGTAAAACATTTAACAACATATTAAACAAAAAAAACTATTTTAATTCAAATTTATTAACTAAAGTTAGATATTTGAAAATATTATTAACTAAGTTTATAAATAATTAATTTATTTTTTTATTAAGTTTTTATTTATATATATATTTTTATTTTATTTATATAAATATTATAATATAGAATAAGTTCTTTTTTTTATACCAAAAATAAAATTAGGTAAATATCTATATTTATCGCCTATTTTTTATTAAAAACGGAATTAAATCCTTTATGCTTTATTTTGTATATATGGACCTAATACGGATACGGGAAAAAAAAAATGTTTTAATATTAAAAGTTATTTTTATATATTTGTTTATAAAATAAAAAAAATAGATAATAAAAATCGAATAAGTAGGCCTAAAAATGAATTTACTATGGGTATAATTAAACATTTATAAGTAATTAATTTTAGAGTTTTACTTTTTTAAATTATAATTTTTATTTTTAGAGGTTATTTATATATTAATTAATATAAATTTTAAAAAACATTATGAATTCTTAATTATATTTCCAAAACTCTAGCGGGTAACATATTACAATAAATATTTGTAATATTTGACTTTCTATGCTACTTCTAATATTTTAGTAATTGTCAAATATTAAAATTATAGTGTACTTGCTTATAAAAAATAATAAATTTAAAAAAATTAATAAGAATTTTTAAAATTTTTTTTATAAATATTATTAATTTAAATATTAAATAATTAATATAAAATAAAAAATTTAAAAATATATAAAATTAATGGAATTTTATTGAAAATAATATTATTTTAAATCTATAGAAAATAAAGGGTTTTAATAGAAAAATCAATATTTTACAAATTATATTTAATGTTTTAAAAAAGAAAAAAAAATTCTTCAAGTAAAATACACAAATTTAATATAATATTATTAGAATTAGAATAATTTAAAGTATATTGATATTATGGGGTTTTAAAAATAGGTTTAATATTTGGCAGTTTAGGCCTAGTACTTTTGAAATAAAAATAATAAAATCCGTAAATGATTTAAATTTATATATATTTGCATTATTTATAGTTTAATTATAATATTTAAGAAAAAAAATGTTATTATTATAAAAATATAATTAAAATTTAAAGCATATTTAAACTTAATATTATATTAAATAAAAAATAAAAAATAAACAAAGGTTTTAAATATTAATAAAAGTTTAATATTTATATATTAAATAAATATATTTATTATAAATAAAAATTAAATAATTATTTTATTTAATAAAGTATTTATTTTTAAAAAAAATTATTAATTAAATAAAATCTAATAAATTATAATTTTAAAAATAAAGTAATTGGCTTAAAAATATTTTATTGAATTATATTTGTTTTTATAATATTATTATAAAATTTGAAAATTATATGAATATTGTATATTAAATTTTTTAAAAAATTATTATTTTTTATATATATATTTTTTAATGTAATTTATATTAAAATTATATATTATATTTTTAGTTTAGTAAACCTATTATATACTTGGCAAAACTTATTATTGTATTTTTAAGTTTAATAGGCCATATAATGAATTATTATTTTATTGTTTATAAATACTAATTATTGCCGTATTGCGATTGGTTAAAAACGTATTTTTAATTTCTAAAAAGTTGCTATTATCTAAGGAATAGCTTAGTATAAATAATACATATTATAAAATTTTTAAAAAATAATTATTAATTTAAATATTTTTTTTTTTGAATAATTATTTTATAATTTAAATTATATATAGTTAAATTTATAAATAAATATTTATAAAATATTAATATTTTAAGTATTATAAAATATTTATTTATTTTAAGATTTTTTAAATTATTAATACTATATTTTTATATAAATAAGGCTTTTTTGCTATTTTAAAATTATTTAGTATTATAATTTTTTTATTTTTTGCTTATTTTTTGCTAATATTTGTATATATTAAATCTATTATAAAAATATGTTTTTATGATTTATATTAAAGTTATAATTTATTTATTAATTAATTAATTTTATGTGTTTAAAATAAGGATATATGTATTTTATTAATAATTTAAAGGAAAAAAACCCTTAAATTGTTTTAATTAATTTTGAATAGTTCCCTAGCTTTAAACTATTTTTTGATTTATTATTATTATTATTTTAGATTTTGATGCAATTATTAAATTTATTTTTTAATATTAATAATATATTTAGTTTTACGGCAAAAACTTTAATAAGGGTTTAAGCAAATGTTGATTAAAGATATATATTAAAAACATAAGTAAATTATAGCAAAAAATTTCAAAAACTTTAAGGAAAATTATATTTTACTTTATTTTAAAAATATATAATAATATATAATATTTTAATTAATATTAACAAAATAAAAATAGTAAATTTGCATAGTATATTATTTTTATAAACTATAATAAATTATAACATATTATAATTCTTTTTTTAAAAACTATATATTAAAATAATAATATAAAATACTATTTAAAATATTATTAATATTAATTATTAGTAATATTAATAATATAGTATGATTTTTATATAATTAATTTTAAATAAAAGATTCCTAAGAATATTAATATAATTTATTATAAAATTAATATTAGTTTTTTTAAAACTATAGCTAATTAAAAACTTAGGTATAAAAAATTGTATTTTAATTTAATAAACAAAAATATGTGTATTAAAACCCCATATATTATTTTAAAAATATTTAATGTTAATAATTATTTTTACTTTAATTTAAAGTATTATGGGGCATGGCAGCCATTATTTGCCCTAGTTTAGGATTCTTAAATAAATAAAGAATAAACTTATAGCAAAATATAATAATCATTATTTACTTTAAATTTTAATGTTTTGATTAATTAAAATAATAATTTGCAATTATTATATTAATATAAAAATTTATAAAAAAAAACCTTTACATAAGTAAAACCTTTATTTTATTTGGATTATTTTTATTTATTGGTTTTTCCAAGCAAAACTAAAAAAATGGACTTTCTAATTATTGTAATTTTTTATTGTAATTTTTATATTTATTATAACTAGTAACAAAAATATAATTTAATTAAAAATTAATTAATAATTAATATTTATATTTTTTGTAATATAAGAATTTTTTAGCTTAATTAAAATAAACTATCAAATTAGCTAAACTAGAAATAGCCTGCGAATACGGCATTTTTATTAGGCAAAACAATAGGTAAAATATAATATAAAGTATTTTAATAATATTTATAGTAAAATTTATAATTTTTTAATAATTAATTAAAAAAGTATTCTTTTTTATAAGTTGATTTACTAATTTTAATATTTTTAATAATATTTAAATAAAATATAACATTAATATTAATAATAATAATAGCAGTAGTAGCATTATTGCAATTAAGTCAAATATTTAAAGATCATGTTTGTTTTGCTTTTACTTAAATTACAAAAATTTTATTATAAGCTATACCATTTGTAACAGTAAATTAACCTTTATTTAAAAACTTGAATTCGAAGTATTATAAGATTTTTTATAAATTATTAGAATTAAAAGGTATTATGGATAAAGTGAATTACTTTGGGGACTAATTTGTATAATATTATTAAAACTATATTTTTTCTGATATAAACTTAAAATTCTATTTTAAATACAAAACTAATTGCTTTTATTTTAATTAATTTATAATAATTTTTAAACTATTTTTCAGATTTAAATATATATGAATTTAAAGTATAAAACTTAGGATTTCATTAAATTATATATGTGTAATTTATGATATTTATTCCAAAAAAAATTTTTAATTCATTTATAGTTTTTTTTTTATATAATATTAATTATATAAAAATATTAATAACAAGGAACTTAAAACAAAAAATTTCCTTTATATAAATTATAAAATATAAAAAATAAATTTTTATTTTATTAAAAATTATAAGTATTAATAATAAATTTATTTAATTAATTTTATAAATTTATTTTAAAATTTAAATTTAAACTATAAAATAAATCAAAATAAAGTAAAATATAAAGCTAATAAATATACTTATTGGTTCTACATTAACTTTAAAAAACATATTAATAAATATTTATATTTAAATAAAAATAAATTTTTTTTTATTAATCTAAACATTTATATAATTATTATAAAAATTAATTTTATTGGTATATTAATGTTATATAAAGATTCTATTTATTTATTATTATAAAAAATTTTATTAATAAATTTTAAAACTTAATTAAATTTTATCTATTTATTTTATTATTTTTTGGTTTAATTATATTATTATATATCTAATTTTATTATTATTAGAAATCTTAGGTAATAGCTATTATTTAATTTATAAAATTAGTAAAATACTTTTTTTAAATATCCTCCAATAATTTGCAATAATAAAAAAATGCAAATCTTTTTGTTAATCAAATAATAAATAGTGTTTATCATAATTGTTTTATATAAAACCCTAAGATTCCCCGAAAATAAATATAATTATTATATTTGCTTTAAATTTTTTAAATATTTGGCATTAATTAATACAATATTATAAAAATAGAATACTAATGTAGGTTTTCTAGAAAAATTAATGAAAATATATTTTTTGGATTTTTTTGTTATATTTTACGTAAATAATATAATAAAAATATTGATTTTGCTTTTTAAATTATTTTTTAAAAATTCAACTATTTATTTTATATATTAATTAAATTTGTAAAAAAAATAAAATATAATATTTATATAAAAGTTTATAAAGGCTTTTTTTATAATTCTATGTTTTTTTATATTATAAATTATAAATAAATAAGGTAATTCTAGAATCTTTAAACTAAATATTAATATTTTTATATTATATTATACATTTTAATAAATATTTTTAAAAATTTTAAATTACGGCTAAAATATCATATTGGGAAAAATGCGAATAAAAATATTAGCTACCTAAATAAATATGTTAGCCCTTTTGCTTTATTACTAAAAATAGTTTAACAAATAGTTACTACTTACTTTTATATATTTTGGTTAATTCCAAAAACCATTATAATTTAAAATATAAAACTAATATAATTACATTAGCTAACAAAATTACAAAAATATATTATAAGCCTGGAAATCTAGCAAAAAAATAAAAAAAAAATATTATAAATTAATTTGGTAGTAAGTTCCGTTATAGTAAATATAATGAAGAAAATAATAATAAATTTAATTAATAAAGCATAAATTAATATAATAAACAGCAAAATATTACAATAATAAAAAATAAGAATTAATAAACCTTTTAAATTATTTGCCTAATTATATTTAAAAACTTTTAGCAATCTTAATCTTATTAATAAAATTTTTTTTCCTAATAAATTAGAAAATTTCGAAGTAATATTTATTTGTTTTGTTGTATATTTTAATAGGATTTTAATTAAGTTTAGACCGAATTAACTCATGTAGTTTTATTATATATAGTCCTATGATTAGAAAAGCCTGCGGAAAAATAATATTAACTTATATATTATAATATTTTACAAAAAAAAATACTAAATTATATTAATAAAATTCAAAAATCTAATAATATTCAAATAATTTAAAAATAATAGCTTAAACTTAAATTATTGTATTTTTGCAAAATTATAATAAATTAAATATTATATATAAAATAATATTTATATTATAATAAAAAATAACTATTATAAAACTTAATTTTAAATTAATAAACTTATTTTTTTTATATTTAACTATAATATTATTTATTATTAAATAATTTTTATAATATTTTTGATTATTTTAGGCTAGGGAAATATAAACTAAATGGTTTAATTTTTTTATTTTTTTTGCTTTAATATTTTTTCAAAAAGAAACCTATTGTTTTCCTATTTTTCTTTTTTGTGATTTTTATTAATTATTATATATTTAGTAAAACTTTAAAGTAAAAATATTATAATAAATAATATTACATAGTTTTTTTATTTAGTAAAAAAAAATGTGTACTATATATTACAAAATATGCGATATATAGTGTACAATATGGGATATATTTTGCATTTTGTTTTTTTTGCAATTAGGCTATTTAAATTTATTTATTTAAAAAATAATAATAAATAATTTTTTAGATTTTAAATTTTTTATTTAATTTAATAAAACCATTGAATTATATTTTTAGAATATTAATTAAAATGTTCTAAGCTATTCTAAAAATTTTAAAAATAAGCCTTTGTTAAAAGAAATTATTTAATTTAAATTTAAAGGAAAAACTAGAAAAATAATAGTTTTTATAATTTAATTAATTTCTAGAACTTTATCTAATAAATAATATAAAATAATTTATTATTTAGTATTATATATATTTATCTTATTTTTTGTTTTTCTAAAATAAAACTATATATTTTTTTAAAAAATTAATAATATTTATACTAAAAAAAAATATTTGCTTTATAATTATATTATTTTTAACGCTATTAAAAATAATAATATTAATTATAATTTTTTTTTAATTAAATTATTAAACTAAAAAAAAAATAATATAATTAATACTAGAATACCAAATATTTTATTATTGAAAAATTTAATTTTTTAAATGGTTTTATTTGCGTTATTTTTATTTATTAGATAATTAATAATAAAAAAAGCCTTATTTTAAGTAAATTTAATAACAAAAGCAAATTTAAAGCTACGGCTAGCTTTTGTAACAAATGCCACTTTATTAATAAAAAATCTACGAAAAAGTAAATATAATATTATAAATTAATAAGTTAATATAAGGCTTAAAATTAAATAAAAATATAAAACAAGTTATTTTATATAAAAAAACTAGTAAAAGGCTAAAGTAAAATTTGATTTCTATTGGCCCTTTGTATAAATACTAGCTTTTATTAAATATTAAAATTATACCAGTATTTACGACAATATTTATTATTAATTTTAATTAAATTCTATTAAACTTCATAATAAAATAACTAATTAAATTTATTTATAATATAAAATATTAATTATTAATTGGATTTTATATAATTTTTTTTAAATTATCAAAAATTTTAAATAAAAATTTAAAATAAAAATAAATTATAAATAAAAATCTTTAAATATATATAAAATTATATATTAAAATATAAAAAATATATAATTTAATTTATTATAAATTTAAACTTATTCTAGCCTAGTTATGTTTGCTATTTAACTAAAAAATATATATATTAATATAGGATATTTTTAAATTTTAGAATATTTATATAATTAATTATTATTAATTTATTAAAAGTTATGACTTTATTTTTTTTTATTATTTAAATAATTAGAATGTTTTTAGCCTGCGATTTTTTTATTATATTTGTAGACTTTATTAACTAACTAAAGCTAGCTTTTAATATATTTATTATAAAAGGCTATTAACAATGATTTTAAATATAATAAAACTTTTTTATTTTATTTAGAATCGCTATTACTAATTTTAGAATTTATATTTATAAATTTGTTTCCTAATTCTTTATTTGAAATATTATATTTATTAAATATATTTATGGAATTACTATATATATTATTAATAAAAAAATAAAGCGGTTTATTTAGATTATTTAAATCTATTAATAAATATTTATTTTCTTTATTAAATATTATATAGAAAATAAATAAATCAAAAAAATCCTATTAAAATAATATTTAATAAAATTTTGGTTTATTATTTTAAAATTATTTATTAATTTAGTTATATTTTTGGAAAATAGTGAATACTATAACTTTGCTTTTTATATAGCGATTTAGGCCTAAAATTTTATTTATTACTTTAGCTTAATTAGAATTTTTAATATTATTATGTTATGTTATAATTATTTTTTTAAATAAAAATAAATTAAATTTAACTTAAAAAAAGTTTTTATTAAAAATTATTGGAAGGCTATGCTTTAGAATGTAATATCTTATAATAAAAACCATTATAGTTTTTTAATTAATATAATATTAAAATTAAATATAAAAAAATAAGGTTAATTATTTATATTTAAATTTATTAAAAACATTAATATTATTAAATTTAATTAAAAAAAACTATTCTATAAAATAGGAGATTTTTACTTAAACCAAAAAGGAAAAAAACAAATAATAGCAATTGATATTAATGGGTATATATTTTTTTTTTGGTTTTATAAATATATTTATTTTTGTTATAGTAAGTATTACCGAGTTAATTTTTAGTTTAAACTTTTTAAATTATAATAAATAAAACTTTTTGGCGAAATTTTTTTATTTAATAAAATATAGACAATATTCTTTTAATTTTTTAATTAAAATTAATAATTATTTAAATAATATAAATATTTAGGAATTTTGGTTTATAGTAATTTTTATTATTTATTAATTTGTTATTTAAAAGTTATAAAAATATTATTGATTTTTATTAGAAAAAAAAACAAAATAAAAAACTTTTTAAATGTATTATATTATTTAAATAAAATATAAATATTATAATAAATAAATTTATTATAATAATTACAATTGTATAGCTATATGTTACAAAATTTTATTATTTTAAACTAAGCTTTTGTTTTTTTTCCTACTAGCCCTAAACTAGCCCCAAGCTAGCTCCAAACTCTAGGCCCCTATTAAAACTTATTAAAAAACCAAAAATTACTAAACTATTAATACTAGACTAGGTTATAATAAAGTATTTTATATATTTATTAAAGTTTGTTTTAAATTTACTAATATTTTATTTTGTTATTTTCCTTTATTTTTTTTTTTAATTAAATTTTTATAATTTATAAATTATTTAAATATATTATATAGTAAATAAAATTTATAACTATTTGCTAAATATAATAAAATAGTTAATATAATAAATACCTATAAGGCAAAAAACAAATATTTGCAAAATATAAATTTTTATAAAAAAGGCGTAAATTACATATATAAAATTTAAAGTATAGTATTTTTAAATAAACAACAAATTCCAAATTTAAATAAATTTATTTATATATTAATTTAATAATTAATTTTTTTAAACATTGAATTTTATTTTAATACTTTAGTAAATAATAAGTTTTTTTTCTAAAACTTAATAAATATAATAAAAAACATGTTAATACAAAAGAAGCATAAAAAAACATTTTAATCAAATATTACAAAAATAGTAAAAACTATATTAAAAATATTGGTATAAAGGCCCCCGTTTTGCCGCCAATTTTTTAAAAATATACCTTACAGTAGATACCAATTAAAACCCTTGGATAATTGTTTTTAATATATAAAAAATAAGGATTTTAATAAAATATATATTATTAAAATATAATTTATAATAAAAAAAAACCTTTAAATATCCGCCTAAGCTAAAACCAATTGTTAATTATTTCTAATAATTAATTTATAGTTTTATATTAATATTTAAATTTTTTTATTTTATATTTAATTTATTTGGTAAATTTAAAATTTATATTATTAAATAAATCCAAAAAATTAGCTTTAAGGTAAATATAACTTAACTTAAAAAAATATATTAAACCATTTTTAATATTAATTGAAAAAAATTATATAAATAAATTTATATTTATAAACAATATTAAAAAATCTAAAAACAAAATTGTTAAAAACTTCATTATTTTTTAAAATTATTTTTTTATATTTAATATATTATTTACTATAAAAACTCCAAATATTTTAATTAAAAATATAAAATTATATTTGTAATTTTAAATATTTTTATAAAAATAGCCGTTTTATAAATTAAAATCTAAAATATTAATAATAGATAATAATTAGGAAAATAACTTTATAAAATTTAACTTTTTTTTAAAGTAATATTCTAATATTATTAATATAAATTTCTTAATTTAATAAAATAACAAAAAAGTAATTTATAGCTTTAAAGATTTATATAGTTTTAGTTTATTATTATAAAAAAAATTAAAATACTTTGTTTTTATTAAAATAATTACTATTTTTTATTTTTTTAAAAATAGTTTTTTAAATTAAAAATTAAATAAAAACATTTTAAAATATTTGATAATAATATATAACTTATTATTATAAAAATATATACTATAAATATTAATAATATTAAAATACTAGATCTAAGAATATATTTTAAATATATATAAAAATTTTAATAAAAATAATTTATAAATAGTAATAAAATAAAAATAATTTTTTTAATTATATATAAAAATATTTTTTCCTAAACGTAATTCTTAAATAAACTTATAATTATTTATTGAATATTTGAAACTTACTTTTAATAATTGTTTTATATTTTGCATATTGGTTTTTGATTTTAAAAATAGTATATAATTAATAATAAAATAAAATAAATTTATTTTTTTTAAAAATGAATTATTTTAAGTACCTATAATTTAAATATAAATACTTATATAAAAAAAGAAGTTATTATTTTAAAAATATATTAAATTATTATTTAGTATTTATTTATAAAAGGTAGATTTCGGATTCTAGTTAATTAAAACTATAAAGTTATATTTGGCTTTATTAATAAGTAATTAAAGAATATTATATAATTATATTTATATTATAAAATTTAAATTATTAATTATGGATTTTTTTTTAATATTATATCCTTGGCTAACTTTAAGTTTTTATAATAAAAATAAATCTATAATAATTTGTTTATTTTATAAAATTACGGAAAATATAAGGAAACAAAAAAACAAGATGTTTACTTTATATGAAAAAAAAAAAAAAATATTCGAAAAAAAACTAAAATATTATTAAAGATTATAAATTAAATTAATTATATTAGTTAATAAAATTATATATAGTATTATATTTATTAATAAAAGTTTTTTAAGAATTGAAAAAAACGCTATAAATGCAAAAACATATTAGTTGGCATTTTGGGGTATTTATAAAGAGTTCCTAGAAATATACCCACCCTGGATTTAAAAAGGTTTATTATTAAAAATATTAAAAACATTAAAATTAATAAAAATTGTATTAATATATAATTCTGTAGTTTATAATATAAGAAAAAACTATAAAAAATCCAAAAATAAAACAAATAATATAAATAATTAAATAATATTAAATCTTTAGCTTTACTAAAACGATCTTTATAAAATAAATAATATTAATATTTAAAATATATATTAGCTAATTAAAAGATTTGGCTGTATAGCTATTTCCAAAACATTTTTATTAATTACTTTAAATCTTTCTATAATATTTGCTATTTTCCTTATTTTATTTATTATAATTTTATATTATATTATTAAAATTTATTTATAATAAAAATTACTTAATTATATTTTTTAATATTTTTTATTTTATTTAAAATTAACTAATTAAAAAAATAAAAATAAATGGATTTATATAAAACTTAAAATACTAATGGCTTTATATATTTTATTTTACTAATTTTTTACATCCTTAAGCACTTATAAGATCTACAAAAAGTCAATAGTACAGATTTATTAATAAAACTAAAATAAACATGGAAATGCCAAATATAGATTTTAAAAATATTAGAATTTAACTATTGCCAACTGGTTCTTCCATTGTTAATATTATAAATTATATTAATGCTATTAATATTATTAATATTATTTATAAAAGCAAAAAAAATTTGTAAACTTTTGTTTGTTTAATAGTTTATTTAATATTTTATTTAAATATTATATTAAACTAATTGTTGCACGGCTATTTTTTATTTTATACAATAATTTTTTTTTTAATACTTAAAATTTTAAATATTAATTCAAAATTTTAAATAAAAAAATAAAAAAATAAATACCAAAATAAAAATCAAAATTTAAAATATAGCATAACAAATAATAAACGCTTTTAATAATATTTAAAATTTTAAACTAAAAGTTAATAAATAATTAAATTTTGCTATTAATATTAAAAAATATTTAATATTATATATAAAATTTTAATAAATTAAAATCTGCGAATATACACTATTCTATAATATAAAAACTTTTTTGAAACTATTTGCATAAAATTCTCCGGCAATAAAACTTTTATTATTTTAATATATAAACTTTAAAATAAAATATTAAAAAACTTTTATTTAATAGTTTAATATAATTATATTATTATTAAAATAATTTATATTAGTTTTTTTTGCAAATAATATATTTTAATTTATACCAAAATTAAAAATTAGTTTTATTTTAATAATTATAAAAAAAAAACACTAAATTAATTTCTAATAAATTTATATTTTTAATTTAATAATAACTTAATATATAAATTTTTTTAAAACTAAAAATTTAAATATTTAAATATAATTAAATAAAATAAATATATGTTTTTTTTATATCTAAATTTATTATTATTTTAAAGTTTAAAATCATTAAATTATATAATAAAATTTAAAAACTTTATAGTAAATATATTTTATATATACCTAATATTACAAATTTATTTATAAAAAATTTAAATGTAATATTACTATATTTTATAAAAATATTTAAATTTCCAAAAATCTTATATATAATTAAAAACAATTAATTAAAATTTATAAAAAACAAATTAATTAATTATAATCTATTAAGAATTTTATTTAAAACATATTAATTTTTTTTTAATATAATTTTTTTTAATATATTAATTAACTAACCTAAATTTAAAAATATATAAATATATTTATTTTTTATTTTTTTAATAATTTTAATTATAGTATTAAATTTTATAATATTAAAATATTTATTTTAATATTATTACCCAATTTTAAAACATAAGTTTTTAATTTCTTTAATTAATTTATATTTGAATATATGCTAATAAAGCATAATATTTTAAGACTATAAAGTAATATTCCAAAACCTAATTTTATAAATTATAAAAAAAAAGAAACAAAATTTACAAAAAAAAAAAAAAAAAAAAAAAA
>QYSG01012146.1:28965-41403 GCA_003988875.1 Lachnum nothofagi
AAAAAAAAAAAAAAAAAAAAAAAAAAAAAAAAAAAAAAAAAAAAAAAAAATATAAAACAWAWAAAAAAAAAAAAAGTAGAAACATATAACGTATAAAAAGAATAATAGTATATGGTGCAGTATAAAAGGGCGTAGCATACAAAAAAAAGGAAATACGCGGAACTAAACTTAATTAAAAAATATAACTTAAGTTGAATCGCGTTTTTTTATTATTTTTTTTTAATAATTTAATAATATTTAATTATTTTATAATATTTAAAATTTATTTTTTATATATATTTGGTTTTTTTATTTAGAATTTAATTAAATTTATATAATTTGTTATATTATAATTAAAAAAACTATATATAAAATAAACCTAAAATCCACAATTGCCTTTTAATTTTAATATTATTATATTTATGTTTTTTTATAATTTACTATATTAAATATAAAAAATATATATAAAAAAAAAATTTAAAAAAAATTTTAATAATAGTTTATATTTTTAATATATATGAAAATTATAATTAATTATATTTTAAATTTAATATTTTTTATATTTTTTATTATAAATGTTTACTAAAATCTTAATATAAATTAAAATATAAGCTACTATAAAACATAATTTAGAAATATAAAATTCTTAAATATAAATCTTTTATTTTTATTTTTATTTTTTTTTATTTTATTTTTTTTATATATAATTAATATTAATTTAATTTTATAATTTGTAATATTACTATTTTAAAAAATAAACTTTTAATTATTATTATTTTAATTAATTTTATAGCTTTTAATATTTTTTTAAAATTATTTATTAGCATTAAAAATAATTGATTTTGCATAATAATGTTCTGTCTTAAATCCAAATATAAAAATTACAAAGAAGGAAAGATAGTGTATTTTATATATTGCTTATATTAACAATAGATTAAACTATTAAATAAAAAATATATTATTTTTTTAATTTATAAGTTCATATGATTTATATACCTAATTTATAAACTTAAAAATACAGCCAACAACAAAGATAATATATTAATAAATTTCCCAAATTTAATCCAAAAAACAAAATCGGATATAATTATAAAATAAAATTTATATATTTTCTCTTATTTGCCAGCTAAAATTTAATATATAATATTAATATATTTTATATAAAATTTTTCTTTATTTTTTTTTATAGTTAACAAAATATTATATATATTTTTTAATATTATTAGTTAATTGTATTTAAATATTATTAAATTTAATTATAATATTATAATTAATATTTTTTATTTTAAATTAATTTTTATTTAAAATAATAATTATATAATATTATTAAAATTTAATAATATAAAAAAAATCTTAGTTAATAAGTTTAATATTAAAAAAGTTAGGTTTATAATTAGTCATTATAGACTTTGCGCTTTTAGCATTTTTTATACTAATAATTTAACATCTGCTTAACTTAAATATTTAACGAATAACTAGATTAACATAATATATAATATTAATATTAATTATTTATAAATTTAGAAAAATATAAAATTTCCAAAGTAATTTTATATTAATAGTTAATATATATAAAATCTTAAATACCTCCGAATTAATATTAATAATATAAATATAATATCTATATTAAAACTTTAAATAATATAAAACAAAAACTTATGTTTTATTAATATTTAATATTATTATATTTTCAAAATTATTAATATATATTACCAAATTTAAAACTTTCCTAAATAGCAATTATACTAATATTTTTTTTTTTTAATAATAACTGTTATATTTTAAGTTTAATAATATATTATAATAAGTATAATATAATAAAAATAATAATTTATAAGTAATTATGGATATTATTTGGTTTTTACTAAAACTGCTTTATTTATTTTTGTTTTTAGCCAAATAAATATATTATATTAATATAGTTTTGAATGTTAATTAATTATTTTAATATTAAAAATAATTTAAATATTTTAGTTAATTTTCTTTAAATATTATATTATTTATTAAAATTATTAAATTATTATAAATTATTATTGTTTATATATTTTTGAACCGTTTTTATTATTATTAATCATTTAGTAACGTTAATATACATAGATTTATTTAAATAAAAAACTTAGCTTTAATATTATAAATATATTTTATAATATTTTTTCTTTAAAGTTCTTAAATAAAATTGCAAATATAAAAATTATTTAAAATATTAAACTAAACTATAACTTTATAAAACCAAAGTTTTTAAGAATTCCTATAATATAGCAAAGATCAAAAATATTTATAAATAAAATAATTAATTTTTATTTATTAATTAAAGTTTTTTTTTTTATATAATTATTTAAAATACATAAATTTAAATTATAAATTATGGAAATATTAATATTATATAATAATAATAATATTAATATTTTAAATTAATAAAAAAATTATTAAAACTTATTTATTTTTAAAATTTATAATTTTAATAATAATATTTTTATAAATATAATTTTTTATTTTTATAAAAAAAATAAAATTTTATATATTAATAGTATATTTATAAATATTAATAATATAAATACTATTTAATATTTAAATATTAATATATTTAAAATATTTTTTATAAAAAAACTAAATTTAATATATTATTTTTTTTATTAAATATTATTAATTTAATTTATGTTAAGTTTACTATTTCATAGTGGTTTTTTAAATTTTATAATTATATTAAACTATAAAAAAATAAATATTAAAAAATTAATATATTATTTAAAAATTATAAAACTTTTAATTTAAAATAAATTTTTAAAAAATAATTTAAATATTATATTTTATAAATAAAAAAATAATTTTAAAATTTATTAATAAAAATTATATAAAAAATAATTTAAATAAATTATAAATTAAAATTTATTTATAATATATATAAAAATTTAATGAATTATATTGCCTTAATGTTTTTTTTTTTTTTTYTTTTTGTTTTTATTTAAAATATAATTATTTTTAAAATCCAAATTCTATATTTAATATAAAATTTAAAATTTAAAATTATAATATATTATATATAAATATTTATTTAAATATTTTAATTATATGAAGTTATTTTCCAGTTTTTTTACAAATTTAATTTAAATTTTAAATTAATAAATATTATATATAATATTTTAATTATTTTTTATTAATATAATATTAATATAATTTATATTTTGCAAAATCAAAGTAAATAAAAGATCTAAAATAAAAAGTATTTTAGAAAAAAATAAATTAATTAAAGGTTTTATATTCTAGTTTATTGGTTATTTATCTAAATTTAGAAAAATATATAAAATAGATTTTTAGCTAATATTTAATTGATTTAAAGTATTATTGCAAAGAAATATTTTTAATAAACTGTAATATTTTAAATATAATATTTTAATTTAAAAATAATTTTATTTTTTGCAAAAAACTTTAAATAAAATTGATTTTATATTTATAATTATATTTTTAATTTTTATTATATTTATTTTAATATTTCTATAATATTTAAAATAGTTTTTTTTGTTATTATTCTAAAAACCTTTTAATTTATTGTTTTTTTAATAATAAATCTAATATTAAATAAATATATTTATAAGTATATTAATATATATTATTTTTATTTTTATATATAATTTAAAGAATTTCTAGTAATAATTCTATATTTAATTTTTAATATTTCGGATTTTGGATTTAAAGGTATTTTTGGCTTTTTTTGCCTTAAAAAAACAAAATATATACCATTTATAATTTTTATTTATATATTTTATTATAATATTAAATATTTTATTTTAATTTACTTTATTAAATGAAGGTATCTAAAAATTAAATTTAAAACTTTTTATTTACAGAAATAATTAAAAATTAAAAAAATCTTTAAATAAATAGATTATATAATATTCCTTTAAATTATAAAAATTATTATTTATATTAATTAAACATTTAACATTTTAATAGCTTTTTTTAAAATTCTAGCTTTTAATAAATTTATATAATTTTTAATTAATTATTATAAATATAAATATATAAATATATATTTATTAATATTATTATTTATATAAAAAATTCTAAAATAAAAAATAATATTTAAAAAATAAATATTTTATTTTAAAAAAATAATATAAAAAAATAAAAATATTTTTATAATAATTTGGCTTAATAATATTTATTTAAATATAAAATATATAAAAAAAAACCCTTATAAATCATTTAAATAAAATTAAGCCTTTTGTTTTTTTTATAAATATTTTTTTATTTAAAATTTTTAAATATTAATTAAAGTTTTTAAATTTTGATTAAAATTTTTTTTATTTTTAAAACTTTTTTTCATATTTTTTTAATATATATAAAATATAATAATAAAATAGCCATTATTAATATTAAAAGCCAAACTTTGAAATTTATATAATTATATTATTATAATTAAAAATTTATTATTATAAAAGTTTAAATTTACTTTATTAAATTAATATATATATTTAAAAAATAAATTAAAAAACTTTTAAAATATTTTTGTATTATATAATATTATATATTTTATTTATATAGTTTTAAAAATAATCGCGATTTTTAAAAATTAAATTCCAAAAAAGAATATAAAAAATATTATTTAAACTTATTATAATTAATATTATAAAAAACATAATTTTAAATATATTTTTTATAAAAATAATAATATAAATAGATTTTTTATACTTTATTTAAACATTAAGTATTAAATTAACCTTTTTTCTAAAATATATATACTATTATTTAATAAAATAATAGATTTTATAAGATAATATAAAAAAAAAATAATTACTTTTATTGTTTTAGAATAAATTATTAACTATATTAAATTTTAAAATATATATATTTTTTTTAATAAATTTTTTATAATTAATAAATTTAATTAAATTTAATTCAGTAAAACCCCTTTTTTAACTTTATTACTAAACTAAAAAAAACAAAAAACATTTGCTTTTATTATTTAAATTATAAAAAAAAATTTAATTTATTATTTAAATTATAAAAAAAAATTTAATTTAATATTAATATTATATTTTAAATAACTAATAATATATAAATAAATTTTTCAAAATTAAAATTTCTATAATATTTTTTTTTAAAAAACCTATTACTATGTCATAATGTTTAGTTAGGTATTGATTTAGTACTACTTTCCTAGGAATTATTATCTTTAATAGTCCAATAATAATAACAATATTTTACTATTTTTAGTAATATAGTACCGTATTTTAATACTAATTTACTAATAACCGGCTTATTTAATATATAATTAAAGTTTAGTTAATAATAAATATTTTATTTTAATTAATATATTAATTAAAATTTAATAAACGTTATTTTTATATTAACAAAATTAAATTTTTTAAAAAATATCTTAAATTAAGTTTAAACAATAAATTATAATTTATTTAATTTAATATAATAATTTTATAATTATAATAGCCTTATTTTATAATTATTTATATATAATTAATATTTTATTAATATTTGTAAAATAAATTTTTAAATAATCTATAAAATAATCATATATTTTAAGGGTTTTTTTTATTTTAACTTTATTTTTAAATATAAATTTTTTTTATATAAAAATATTAACTATAGCATTATTTTTAAGATTTAAAGCAAAAACATCTAAATCCAATTCTAGCTTATTATTTTCAATATTTTTATTTTTATTTTTATATTTTTATGGTTTAAATAGTATTATATTATAATTAGTAAATCCATATAGTAAAATATTTAATAAAATATGTTTCTTATAATATTTGTTTATTATAATTTTTTAAACCTTTATTTATTATATTATTAAGCTTTTTTATAAGATCTTTTTTATAAGTTCTTTGGCTAATTTGCTTACTTGGCTTTATAATAAAAAGCCAAGTTGGGGCCTTTATAAAAATAATTAAATCAAATAGAAACTAATATACTTATTTAATAATAAATAGTAATCATTATATTTAATATAAAAAAATCAATGTATTACTATTGTATGTTTTTTATAGAATATTTTTACAATCTAGGTAGATATCGCGAGTAATTATATAATTTAATAAAATATAAATTATTATATAATATCTAATTTATAAATATATAAATAATATAATTTAAATAATTTATAAAATTAAAATATTTTATTATTAAATAATTAATAATTAATTAAAATTATTAAAAATATTTGTAATAAAAATCTAAAAATCTTTATTTTTTAAATTTGCTATTAAGTTATTTAAACTTTAATTAAAAATTAATTATATTATTAATTTTTTATTAACAATATTAAAAACCTTTTTGGATCATAGAAATTGATATAATAATATATAATAAATAAAATAATAGTTTTTTAAACTAATATGGTTTTTAATAAAAAAATGATTTTCTACATTTTATAAAAATAATAAAGCCTTATTTACCTTTTTGTATATAATATAAAATAATATTAACTATTTTAAAATAATTTTAATTTAAATAAAAATTATAATATAAATTTATTTCTTATGATTTTTATATAAATAAAATTTAAATCATTTAATTAAATAATAGAATATATTATATTTTTTTATTATTTTAATAAAATCAATTAATTATAAAAATATAGAATATATTTAAAAAATATAGAATTTTTAAAAACAATAAATTACGGATATTTATATTATATAATTATATTTATAATTATATTAAAATTCCTAGATTTATATTAAAAAAAAAAGTAAAATTAAAACGAAAAAATTAGTGGTATAAAAACTTAAATAAAAAACCTAACTATAAATAAATAAATAATTGCTTTTATAATTATAACAAATAATATAAAAAAAACTATAATATTTTATATATATTGTATTTAATGTATAATAATGTATAATAATTTGTAAAATATATCATTATATTATTTATTTTATTTTTGGCTTTTAAATCAATTTTTTTTTTAAAGCTAATTTGCATCCAATATAATTCAAACTTATGCTTATAAGTATTTTTTACTTACAATAAGTAGCGCATAAAGTGTGCATATAAGCGGGAAAATAAATAAAAGGCAAAGCTTTATATTAATTATTATTATTACGATTTTATTTTAAAGTTAATACAATTTAATCTTAGCTATAACCTATAATTCCAAAACTAAGTAAAATTTAATTATATATTATATATATATTTTAGGAATTAAACAATTTTATTAATTATAAAAAATTTATTTAATTTATTATTTAAAATATAATTATTATTAATTAAAATAATTATTTTTATATAAATTTTAATTATACTTATGTTTTTAATTACTATAGTATTTTATTTTTAGTTAATTATAAGTTAAATAGTAATAATTAAATATTATTTTTATTTATTAATATTAATTTAAAAATTTATAATTGATAATTATATAAATATTTTTAATATTTTATATAAAAATAATATTAATTTTTCTAATAATTATTAAATACCTTTTTTATAAATTATTTCTGTGATTTAAATAAATAAATTAAATAAAACCTAAGTTTAAAATTTTATTTATATTATTAAATAATAATTTTTATTTAAAAATCTTTTTAGTTCATTTAAAAACTTTTTAGTTTACTAAAAGTCTTTTTAACTTACTAGAAGTTTTTTAGTGTAGATTATTAATTTAAAACGGAATTTTAGAATAAAAATTATTAATATTTAAATAATAGATTTCTAATTATTAAAGTTTACTCCTATATTTAAAATTTTTTTTCTTAATTTTAATTGTAAGCTTAATCTTTAAAGGTTTTTTCTTTTAATTTCTTCAATTTATATATAAGATTTAATATTATAAATAAAAATATAATATTAATTATATATATAAACGGCAATTATAAAATAAAGTAATTTATATTTTTTTTTTTTTTTTTTTTTTTGTGAACTTTTATTTACGAATTATAAATTTTTTTTTTTTTTTCCCGGGTTTTTTATTTTTTTTAGCCAGGATTATTACTTATGTTTATAGTTATTTATTTAGTATTAATTATTTTTCGGCCGCTTCCAAAGCTGTAGTCTATTATGGTTTAATTAGTAATAATGTATTAGCTAATCGTTTATTTAGTTATTTTTTATTTAAATATTAATTAAATATTAATCGCATATTTTATAATGTTAAGGCTTTTTATTTATAATATTAATATTAATAATATTATTATTTTATAATAGTAAAAAAACGCTATTAAAAAAATATTTAGGTCTTTATATAATCCCAATAATTTTCAGCTTATTTATATATATTTTTTTTGTTAATATTATATATTAGCAAAAAAAAACTAATCCGATTTATTTGCTTTGCTATAAAATAAAAAATAAATATTATTAACTATAAACTATTTATTAAATATAATTATTATTATTAAAAAACTTAATTTTAATATTTATATAATATTTAACTAAATTACTTTCTTTTTTTAGATTAAAATTACGTTTAACTATAAAAATGCTAATATTTCGAAATTCTTTAATAAAGCATTTAATTTCTATAATTATTTTATTCAATATTTTCAAAAATCAAAAAACCAATAAAAAACAATTGCAAAAGCAAATCTTCCTTAGTTTAAAAAAAGAATAAGTTATTAATTCTATTAATAGGAATTGCAATATCAACATCCTTTTATACATTAACTATTTAATAAAAATTTATTTGATTTTTATAAAACTTTTTTTTTTTTATATAATTTAATTTTAAAATTATTTATAATATTATATAATTTTATTTTAATATTTAAGCGGCTTACGATTCTAACTATATAATACCGCCAAAAAATAAAATTTACTATTTATATTAATTAATATAATTTTTTCCCAATTAGATTTTTTTTTTTGGAAAATATTAAATATATTTTATTAAAAAAACTAATAAAATTAATCATAAATAATATTAACAATATTTATTAATAATTATTTGCCGTGAATTTCTTCGGTAACAATCGACTTCGGGAATACCTTTATAATAATTAGATTTTATTATATAATAATATTAAAATATGTTTGATTACTAATAAGAACTTGGAACCTTATCTAAAAAAACTTACTAATATATGTTAATATTTTAAATATAATATTATACTAATTTTATATAAATTAGAAATTTGTTTATTTATAAAATAATTATTTTATAAAAGTTTTAAGCTTAGGCTTTAAAAAAGAAAGAATATTATTAACTAAATCGTAGGTAACCTAACTATTTATTAATCCAAATAACTTAAATAATTATTAAATTTGTTCCTTGGAGTTATTTAGTTTATTGTTTTTTTTTTTAGTTATTATAAAATTAAGGCAATTAAAAAACATATTTAAATAATTATTTGAGATTTTTGACTGATTCCTACTATATTTTAAAAAAAACCAAATAATTTGTTTATTTAAATATAATATATTTAAATAATTAAATAAGTTAATAATGAATTATAAAATTTGTAATATATAATTATTATATTAGTTTTTGGAAATCCTTTAAATTTATTTAAATATATTTTTTTTATATTTTAAATAAAATATCTTTACTTTTCTAATTAATTACAATAAAAAGATTGTAAATATTTCTTTAATTACTATTAATTTAAATTATATAAAAAACTAATTTACAATAATTATAAAATACAAAAAATTAAATATAACTATTAAAACTTTTATTAAAATTATTTAAATAAATATTATAATTATTTTTATAATAAGAAAAATAAAAAAAAAATATATTAGCTTTTTTATAAAAGCTTAAAACTAAAGAATCTAATTTAAAGCTTTAAAAAATATAAACAATAATATTTTAGTTAAGGACTTTAAATTTATACATATATTACCTTAAATTTTTAAAAAAAAAAATTACCTTGTAAAAACATATTTAATTAAGTATTTTTTTAATAATTAATTAGTGTAAAAAAGCATTACTAAAAATAAAATAATATATTAATAGCAAATATCTAATAATAAATAATATTATTAAAAATTACATTAATTAAATACTAATAATATAAAGAAATTATTTTTATTATTTATATTTAATTTTAAATAATAAAATTACTTTGATTTTTTTTATATTTAATAAAAAAAAATTTTTATATTTAGCCTATTTTTTTAAAATGCTTTAATTCCTATATTTTTAGATTTTTATTTTGTTTTTTTAAAGCTTTTGTTTTTAGTTTTATTGATTTTGGCCGGTTATTATTTGGCGCTATATAAAGCTTTGCTATTACCTAGCGGTAAATTTAAAATATAAGTTTTGATTAGTGAAACTATTTGGTAAATAAAACTTAAATATTATTTATATATTTTTTTTTATTTTATTAATAAATATAATATTACTAATAAATATTGTTATAATTACTTTTGCAAATAACAAAATTTTTATTAATATAATACATAATTTTAATATTTGTAAATTTGTTTTATAAAATAAGTTTTAATGCCATTTTTTTGTTATATTCGGCGGTATTTAGAAAAATATTACGGATAAAAACTTTTGCAATAAAGCTTGTAAAACTTATTTTAATGTTTTTAATATTAATAATTTTTATTTTATTAAATTTATATTTTATATTACATTTTATTAATATTAAATCAAAGAAAAACCTTAGATTTAATTGTAATAATAAAGCTTAAATTTAAATAAAAAGTTTATTTTCAACTATAAACTTTTCTATAAATTCGTTTTTTAAACTAAGAATAATAAATATTAATAAAAAGACTTTAGAAAATTTATAAAAAACATAATAAATAATTTCGCAAATAATTATAATTAAATAACTCCTAAAACCTTTATTAATATATTTTTAACTATTAAAAATTCTTAAGCCAAATAAAACTTATTTTTTAATAAATTACAAAACTTTATAAAAAATAATTTTATAATAATATTAAATTTATTATTTTATAAAGTATAATAAAATAATATATTTATCCCGCCATATATAATAAATTATTTTGAAGTATTAGCAAATTATATTATGGAGAGTATAGAAAAGTACATAGCCGAGATTATGTAGAATAATTTACAAAAAAAACCATAATTTAAATTATTACTAGGCTATTAATATTATCAATGGTATTTTTAATTATTAATATTCTTTTATATCCTTTAAGTTTTTTTTTTTAAAACTAAATATATTTTAAAATTAAATACCAAAAAACCATTTAATTTTTTTATTTAAATTAAATATTAAATTAATTATAACTATAATATTTATAAAATTTTGGAATTTAATATATTAATTAATTTAAATATTATAATTAAATCAAATTATTTAGATTTTAAATTATTATAGAAATTTGTTTTATAAATTTAAATAAATATAATAAAATATATATTATTTAATAATTTTATAAATTTCGCTTAGTTTTATAATTATAATTTATTAATTTTGATTGTTTTTCCTTAATTTTATAATATTAAATTTATTAAAATAAATAATAATAATTTTACTAAAATTTATATTATTATTTTAAATTAATATTTTATATATATTCAAATTTATTATATAATATTTTTTAAACTACATAAAATATTATTAAAAAATTTTAATACTATAAAGTTTAATATATATTATAATTAATAAAAATTTTAATTAATATAAATTATATTTATTATTTATTTAATTTTATTTTTTATGGTTTTTTAAAAGTTTTATACTTATGCCAAAGTCTATATAATTTTTTTTATGTTTTATTACATAAAAAAATAGGGCTTTATATAGCTTAGACTGGACTATAGACCATAAAAACATTAGTTGTTATTTATGCGCTAAGTATTCTTTTTTATAAAACCTTATATTTTATAATTTACTTAAATTAAATCCTTAATAAAATAATATTATATATTAATTAAATAAATGCAAAATGGATATAAAACTTTTAATATAGTATATTTATATTATATAATTCTAAATATTAAAGAAAAAATAAAAAACTTTTTATATTTTTTATTACAATGTTATATAATATATTAACCTTATTTTATTAAATTGCATAAATTTTTAAACTATATTTTAATATATTATAAAAAATTTAATTTAATATAAAAAAGCAGTTTAAAAATTTATAAAAAAGTTTTTTATTTTTTATTTTTTTATTATAAATTATTGCCTTTTTTTAAAAGGATTTACCGGCTAATTATAATTATTATCTAATTATTTTTTTAAAAATTATTTTAAAAAATTATATTAAAATAATTATTAATTATTTTAATTCTAAATTTTTTTATAAAAATAAAATTATATATAAATAATAAATTAAAAAATTAATATATAAATTTTTTATTTTTTATTTTAAATAAAATTAAATTTTAAAATATTTACCAAATATTTACCAAATATTTACCAAATAATAAAATTATAATTATTATAGATTTTAAGAAAAAATTTAGTCAATTATATTTTATTATTATATAAAACTAATTAAATTAAAAACTTTTAAAAAATTAATTTAAATTTATAAAATTTAAAATTTAAAATTTATATATATTTT
>QYSG01012157.1:0-29123 GCA_003988875.1 Lachnum nothofagi
AAAAAATCCCTCTTCTTTTTTCCTTCTCTAAGTCACTCAATCTGCCTTTTCTCTTCGTCTAAAATCCGCATGTCTTATGCCAATCTCAGGCGCCCTGCTCCGTTGTCGTAGGGCGTCTTTGCTCRTTTCCAGTCCCGGGAGGCTTTCGGCTAGATTTGCGCTCGCTCTTGCGGCTTCGTGGAGGGAAATTGGAGTGGCGAGACGATCGTTCTTAGCAAGCATTAGATACTGTTGCTAAGCAGAAATGTAGATGGATCACTTGTATCTTACTGGTGGTTCGATGCTCTTTGTCGGGGTTTGTGAACGTCAGTGAGTCGTAGATGGTGAATTTGAGCATGAGGGTACCCTATATCCATGGCTTGGATTGGGGTTGCAAGCGAAAGTGAGRATCGAAGAAGCTGTTTCTCTGTATTGTCGCGTATTATATTGTGTCTTAATAGGATCTTGTGGGATGCGGGCCCGGGAGGGAGGAGGATTTTGTGGTTCTGCCTGGCGCGTTGGTGGCTGGGGTATGAGGATGCGCAAGCACACACCATAGTGTATCTGAGAYGTCTTATTGACGGTGAGTATACTTGGAGCGCTGCCTGAGAGGTGTCAAAATCAAATGTCTATTGCACTAGGTTATGCGCTGCGCGAGCATTGGTTCGACGTTATTCTCTTTATTGTATTGTTAGCTTGAAGCATTGGGAGCGAGGAACGAGTTAGTTAATGAGAGTGATCGTCAAGAGCTCTGCGTCTTATCCGTGAGCTCTGGTCAATTACTCAAGGCTCCTCTCCAAGCCGGCGGTCCTTAAAGCTTTTCTTTCAATCCTGACGCSGGGTGTGGGTGGCATATGACCCAACTTTGAACCGGAGCTTGCAGTTGCTATTAAGGTTTAAGATTTCGTGCTACATTAATGGTATGATCTGMTTTTTGATAGATACAACGCTCTATGCATTTCTTTCTTCGCCGTCTTCCTTTTTAGCCCAGCAATTACACCTCTCGCGGTGACGGTTCGCCATTGGACCATATAGGCAGTCCTGCGACGCCGACGACATATGCGCTCATGGTAAAKCCCTCACTGACATCGTTGTGAAATATAGCCCACCACAGTGCTAAGCCAAGACTGATTGAAGTGAAGGTGAGAGACAAGCCGGCGAGGATGTAGCAAAATGGCCATCTGGCGTTCTCATGCCACCAACACCGAAGGGGAGAGTCTTCTGCGACCGAACCAGCATGTCCGCTTTGCGAGGCTCTAYTCTTATTCCAGGAGCTTTCCAGGTACTCTTTTTCCCAATCCTCGTAAAGAAAGAGAATTCTTCCATTGTCACAACCAGGACATCCAACGAAAGGAAGTTCTAGCAGATCGCCTATCCCATAGCAATCCCAGCATGGCTTGTGGAGCATGTCGAGCTCTCCATTATCGAGAGCAGAGGCTTTTGCTCTTAGCACGCCCTGTCCAGTCACCGAGCACGGATACTACTTCTCTCTCTGCATTTTGAATCYCATCCTGTGCTAGAACGGTATCTTACGCGGCGAYCACTGAAGGAAAGGATGTTATATTAATGCAAGTGGGAAGTAGAACTTAGTCTTGCAAATTATCACCTAAATTACTGAAGTACGTCTGCAAGTCTATTTGAATCAAGGGTTAGCGAACCCCTGACGGTCTCTCGCTTGGGCAATCGAGGGGCCGGCAAAGCAGGAACTACTCCTCTCATTTTCATTCGAGCTAACGATTCGAATTCGCGTGATAATTGCGCAKGAAAMCTTCCACTCACTTACATTTTTGTCTGATCGTTGGCTCACACGTTGACTGGAAACAGGCAAAAGTTGGATCGGCCGGCGGAGAGCTGCAGCCTCCGTTGATCTCAAGCCGCCACCACTTGAAAGCCACATTCACGCAAAAGCGTTCATGAATTAGCAAGTAAAAGAAAAAGTCTTTTGAAATTGTATTCCTTGTAATTTTGAATCGCTTTGAGCAAAACGGAGAGTTTGACGCTGGGTCTGATCTGTCTGCACGCGCCAGCGCGGAATTCACACCGCGAGAGATCCGCGTCGACGCGTTCACCAAATTGAACCTTAATCCCAAATATGTAATGGCTTGTTTGTTCCAATATGTCGCCATTTCCATACACCACATTTGAGTTTCAATCTAAGAGCTCTATAYATTCTCTGTACCTTTCTATTCAACGAGATTTTGCARTCTCTTCCAAGGTAAGAGCACCCCCAACAGCATCGCGACGCCTCCGACGATGCAGCTCACAACGAAAGCGCCTCTAATTCCATCCAGATAAGCGGCCACAATTCCCGACAACTCGGCCTTCATGAAGTGTTTYCGTAGCTCCCCGGCACCCGTGCCGATGACTTGCACCGAATCCACAGTCGGTGCTAGCCTGGGGAGAGTGAGGATTAGCCTATTGGCGAAGACGGACTGTGCAGTGGATAGCCAGAGGGCTCCCCCGAGCTGTTGAAAGCACAGCATCATGGACGTCGCTGAGGAGAGATCGGAGGGGTTGTCAGTAGTCTGGCCAAACATGACGGGTATCTGGAAGGCGCCACCGAGGCCAAACCCCGCAATGATCTGGAATCCAATCCATTTACCCGTCGAGGTATGCGCGTCCAACAGATAAGAYAGACCTGAGCCAAGAGCTCCAATGGCGCCTCCTCCCACCATKACAAGCGTAGCCATGCCAGTCGCCGAGATAAAAAGACCAGCCCCGAAGGCGCCAGCTGCAGCGCCGAGGATGAAAGGGAAGTTTTGGACGCCCGAGAGGATTGGCGTGCTGCCTCTAAGAGCTTGGAAGTAGATGGGCAGGTAGTAGATCATGATGTAGAAACTTCCTGCCTGAAATACAGTATACATTGCCGAAAGCCCCATTTCSCGGCGGAGGAAGAGGCGGGGAACGATGATGGCCCTCTCGCCCTGCCACCACTCGCATAGCACGAATGCAATTGTGATCATGCCGGAGCCGACAAGAAGCCCAATTACAACGGAAGAAGACCATGGATGGTCCTGGCCGCCGTAGTGAACGGCCAGGATGTATGATATTGCAGCTCCCATCAAGAGGCAGGTGCCAAGGAGATCCATCTGTAATATCTTTTCTTTCAGGGTTGCTTCTTCGGGATTTGCAGACTCAGGAGCGTGGAAGAAGAATATCACTGTCACGATAGGAAGAACTCCTATTGGCAGGTTGATGTAGAAGCACCTGTAGTGTCAGTTCARGTGACCAGATAATCAGATTGGGACTACATTTACCATCTCCAAGACACCGAGGTCGAGAAAATGCCACCTAACAGCGGGCCGAGAACACTGCCAACTCCATAGATTGCKCCAAGGAGACCGGTATACGCTGCTCTTTTTCGAGGCTCAGCCATGAAGCCGATTAGAGTATAGCAGCCACAGCCAACGCCTGCTGCGCCCATGCCTGCTAAGGCCCGGCCAAGGATGAATACAGGAGATGAAGGGGCCGCTGCACAGATCACGCTTCCCACTTCGAAGATCAGAATTGCGATGAGGAAGCTTGTCTTCAGAGGAAAGTATTTGTACACCTTGCCCCATGTGGATTGAAAGCCGCTGGCCGTCATGAAGAATATGGCGCCATACCACACGACGTCTTCGAGGCCGTGGAAGTCGTCTGTGATAGCTGGGATAGCGGTAGCCACGATAGTCTGTAAAGATTAATGACAGATATGAAGGAGAGCTAAAGGTTTTCGACCTTACCATATCTAGAGAAATCAGGAAGATGCTCAAGACCAGAGCGAGGACCATGATGTATAACCGGAAGCCAGAGGGATAATCTRCACCTGATTCCGATTTCTCGAGTGAAACCCTGTTAATTGATTCCATGGTGGAGTCGGAGGCTTCCTCTTCTCGGACAGCTGTTGCAGTGGTCTCTCGCATAGGGATTTCCATGGTTTGGTCCATGAGTAGACAACGAACTGGGCACGATTMTCACTATGGGAAGGTAAGAAAGTGTACCGTCACCTACTTAGCAGCGCTTCGAGTAATATTTCGTCTGTTCAAGGAGCGATGGTTCTTGTCGTCTGTTGCAGTATTAATTCCAATTGCAAGAAGKTGTTCGTTCCACGGTGAAGATTGCTGGAAATTTTGAAAGTGTATTGTTGGATTGACAGGAATCGGTGCTCCTGACTCCTAGTACGCTGGAACTCTGGCAGATATCAGGTATCCTGCGCATATATTAGAGTRTGCTTCAAGATGGYTTCTAGGCGAACCTCTAGAATGGACGTACGTTGAAATGATAACCAAGGGTCAAAATTTAAAACAAGAAGGTATAAGTAACATAAAAAGTATTGCTGTTRAAGGATCCTCAATGGCAAACACGCAATAAGTTTAATATACTGTACGAGACGTAGACTACGATCTTGCTCAAGGATAGCACGACTAGGATCTTCTCCTTATTTACACATCCACCGCGATGTACAGCATACTATACTACATCTTTCCAGGGACTCTCCGAACAGCGAAAGCGGTCCGTTTGTGAACAATCGGGCTAATCAATCTAGCCGGCCCCGCCTCTTTGATTTGAAAGCATTTAAGTACTGGACAGTAAAGTGCCCTGAAGGCGAAAACTYATGATTGCATGCTCATCGTGTCGCAGAAACACAAAAGCCATCCATCCATTCCRAATGGTCCATTCCGCTTTGCCCACAATATGCAGTGTGACTCGCAGATGGCATGCATTCCCGAGTTGCCTTTGGTCCCACTAGCTTGCGCGACATAACATGCAGCTAAGGATACCGGGCAACTGGTCTCGCAGAAGCCGTCTGAGACGTGGCTGCCTGCCACTGATTGGATCATCGGTTCCCGGTCATTTTGCCCCAAAATTACGCTATAATTACCCCTTGCAACTGCTAGTAGGTATAAGTATTTTATAGGGAGGTTGATCGCAGACTACGACGGGCGTCTTGGGTCTGTGTCACGTAGGGCAAATATGATGGCCGCCCTAGTCTACAGTACACGTGAACTTCTCGCTATGTAGGCACTGTAGGCTCTTTCCGCGACGTTGTGATTGACCAGAAATCCCGATCCAATTCTCTTGTATCTCACACCTTGTACCCCAGCCTGCCCTAACTCCTACCTTCGACCTTCAGGAGCAGTCTACAATCATGTCCYCGAAGCTCGAGAGTAAAGCCTCTTCCGAGGCAAACCCTCTTGCCTTCGTTCGCCGTCAACTSACAAGRCCTAAGCCGCTACCAGCTGATATCAAGCTCAATGATCAAGTCGCCATTGTTACTRGAAGCAATGTTGGTCTCGGACTAGAAGCTTCTCAGCAGCTTCTCTAGATTGAACGATCCCACCTCGTCATGGGATTTCGCTCTCGAAGCAAAGGAGACGCCGTTGCCGCCAAACTACGCGCTAAGTTCCTATCTACCACTATATCTATGTGGGTTGTTGACTTAGAATCGTATGACTCAGTACGTGCATTTGTGGACAAGTGCATCATGGGGTTCTGATTGAAATTCTAAATCTATCCTCCCCTTGCTCAGCGAGCTCAACACTTTTTGGCCTCTTTACATGCCTGGCAATCATAGTTCTCTTTCATCTCAAACCGAKTCATCGYACCCAATCGCTAATTCACTTTCAATCTAGGTGCGCAACTTTACCGCGGATCGACATTGCGATTCTCAATGCTGGTCTCAAAAAGCCGAAACATATACGGCTGTGCCAGCCACGAAGCACGAGCTCAATATACAAGTCAACTATCTCTCGACAGCTCTTCTTGCGATCTTGCTAGTGTCCATTCTCAAAGCAAAGAGAACGACCGGCACGAGGCCCCCCGGTGCTTACCATTATAGGGTCGGACATAGCCTATGGAGCAGAAATCGAGACAGAAATCSCGCTACTGCAACAATTTGACAATCCTAAGACATTCGCCTCATTTCCCTGGTACGCGAAATCAAAGTTGCTAGTTGTATTCTTCGTCGCCAAGCTCTCCGAGCTTGTGAGCCCCGATGACGTCGGAATGACCAAAGGCACAGAATCTTTCCGTAGTGGCTCCAAGATTTTCGTGAAGTTGATRGCCGTGATCCAGTTCCTACTCGCAAGAACGGTTGCCATTGGTGCTTCTRCGTACCTTGATGCAACCTTGGCGCAGGGCAAAGAGAGTCACGGTTCTTTTACGGAGATCATGGTCAAAAGACTCCGCGCTTCAGGGGGTAAGACCACTAATTTAAGCTTTATAGGGGATAAATGCATTTTTTTTAGCGCCTAGTTTCCTATAAGTTAGTGCTAATAGTCCTTAGCTACCCTTATTAGCTAAGACAGCCTTGTATTTACTTTATATTTATTTTTTATATATTATTTTAAATATTATTTTAAAAATCTATAATTATTTATTATTAGAATTAGATAATTTTTAAATATTAAAAACGGCCTAAATAAGTTTTTTTAAATATTTTAATTTTTATAAAAATCTATTAATAAATATCTAAATAAAAAAGGCTAGTTTAATATTTTAAATATTAATAAATATATAATTTTACTTAATTTTTAAATTTTTTTTTTTAATATTTATTTTTATTTTTAATTTATAAAATATATTTAATATAAAAAAGAATTTTTTTAATTTAAGTATAGATTAAGTCCTATAAAAAGCTTTTTTAATAAGTTAATTATCTTTTTTTTATGTTTTGTTTGTTTTTTATTTTTATTTTAGTAATTTTTTTTTTATTTAAAACTAAATAAGTTTAATAATATTTAAATTAAATGAATTATTTAGTTAAAGTATTTTTATAATTTACTAAATATTAAAATTTTTTTATTAATATTTAAATAAATATATAAAAATATTATTTTTTTAAATTATTAATTTTAAATTTTTAGTTTGTAACTTTTTGATCCAAAGAAAGAATTTGCTTTTAAAAATAATCTATTAATAGCGATACTAATTAATGCCTTTGTATTTCTTTTTTCTAATATAAGTACCGTTTGCTTTATTATATTTTTAAGTGGGCTTTTTATTTTATTTTTTTTTGCTGTATTTATAATAATAATTAATATATGTTATAAGTTGGGCTGCTTTTTATACTGCTTTATTAAAAGGCTTTTTGATTTTGTTTCTATATTTTAAGTTTTGTATATTAGTTTTTTTTTTGGCGTTGGATTTGGGCTTCTATATATGGCAAAGCCTCTTAAAATTATAGTAAAAAACGCCCTAAAATATGAATTTTTTTAAATTTTTTTATTTCTGTAAAATTATATAATAATAGAACTATTCTATAATTTTCCTCTAAATCTATTTTTTTCTTTTTATATGTAAAAGCTGTACTGAGGTTTTATTTATAAAAATAATATGCTTCTAATTTTTTAAGGTTTAATTCTTATATTTTCTATACTACCTTCTTCTTGCTTTTTTTATTTTCCTTATTAAACCAGGCTTAATGGTATATTTATAGCAACTATAGCCATTTTTTTTAAGAATACGGTATATAAATAAAGTTAAAATAGCATTTATACAGCTAAAGTTTTATGATATTTTAGCTGTAATTTTTTAATAAAACTATTGTTTTATAATAAAATTTTTAGTTATAACCTTTAAAACTTTATTATAAATTTTTTAAAATAACAAAAGCTTTTTAGTTTTAGTTTTATTAGTTATATAAACCAGAAATACTAGCTTAATAAGATTTTATTCATTGCTTTTGGCCTTTGTTCTTAAATCCTTTTAAATAATATATTTAAAACTAATATAATTAATAATATAATAATAATTATAGCCTTTTACCATAAAAATAAAGGCTTAGATTTAAATACCATTATTATAAAAATAAATAAATTTCTATTCTAAAATAGCCGGAATAAAGGCATCCCCTTTATATATATTTAGCCCTTAAAAAAAAACTTTTAATTATTTAAAAACTTCTTTTAAATCATTTTTTTCTTTATTAACTACTGAGTTTTTAATACTGTGAGGTGAATGCAGTAGACAATAGGTCAAATCTGGGTACAGAACTAATTTCTGGCCTTCCCCTTAGAAGGGCTCTGGCCAGTTATAACTACTAATAATAGTAGGTGGAGCGGGGTCGCTGCGCCAGAAGCTATCGCCACCTTACCCGTGACCCTGGGTTCCACGTGACAAATACTCGATTTACTAAAAAAAAACTTTTTTTTTAAAATATTAAAATTAAGATTACTTAAAACAAAATTATTTTTTAAATCTAAAAACTTTTTTTTTTTGGGATTATTAAAATTTTCTAAATTACTAAAATTATTTTTAAAATTATTAAAATAATCTTTTATATATATAAAACAAAGCCTAAAAGAAGCTATTATAATACAAATAATCTAATAATAAAAATATAGGAATAGTTTTAATATAATGGAGTAAACTATCTTGCTTTACCGCTTATTAAGATCTTCTGAAAATGTTATAATTTTGGTATATAAGCACTAGAAATAAGCTTTTTTAGGGGGTAGCTATAGGATATAAATCCTTCGATCCACTGAAGCGCGGAGTCTTTTGACCGTGATCTCCGTACAAGCGAGTGGACGATCAAACCGTAAGTCGTTGATCTCGTTTGGCAGACTTGAAAAGCAGCTAAAGCTAGCAGATATCCGCACACTCTGTACACCGACAAGAGGTCAAAGAGCAACTRTGGGTTGAAATTTTGGAGGAATTGTACCCCACCGGTGGCTCCGAACAGATTTTGAAGAGTCTCAAGAAGTTMGATTAATGGGGGGGCATGGACTTTTTGAATTGAGATAGGATTATAATTCATTTCTGATACCTTGAGTATTTGCTGTTGCGGGAACTCAGGACGGAAGGGTGTGACATGTGTTTTAACAGCRTCATCAATATGGAAGAAGTCCTTAAGCTCTTCCATTTTTTTGTAGGAAATGGTATTACTCTTTTGCTATCTACATTGTTCGCAATAACATATGCTGGGTGAATTCATCTAGTTCATAGTTGAGCTTAATTTAACTACTCTTGCATCATCGGTAAAATACAACGGTCGACGCTGCAATTGAAGAAGCTCGTCGGATTCAAAAGGATAGTTTTCAGTAATTCAAGCTAACTCAAGTGTATTCTATCTATATAATGAACTCGGATCAAAGATATATAAGCTAATAGGTTATTAAGAAGAATAAGTGTCGGCATAAACAATCCGSTCCTCATGATTTAGAGCCCTGAAGTTCTACTCGGGAATAATAGGGTTGTACCACCGAAACCTATTGAAAGGATCGTACCGCGCCTTCAATCYGCGGAGTCTCTCTAGACGCCATGGCTCATAGCCATACATGGACTCAAGCGACTCGTTGCCCGTGGCATAATTCAGATACGTCTTTGGAAGACGACCYGGTTGGCCGGCATTGAGCAGATCTAGAGCCTGCTTAGCCCACTGCTGAGCAATTTCATCATCGCCACCAGGAGCTATCGTCTCGAAGAAACTATTCGAGCCTTTTTGTCAGTGTTTTTCATTTCAATTCGTTTGCAGCTCTGTGGCTTTAGTAAGCATATATAACGTACAAGACGAGGAACTCATCGCGATGCGGATACGCCGACGACGCCGGATCAATAGCCTGAGTTCCCAGGGTTGAATAGCACTCGTAGTAGATGCGCGCACCAGCCGCAAGATCAGGATGTAAAGCAGCGGTCTCGTTGAAGAGATCATAGATCTGGCGCTGCGCCGTCACGTTCCAGACCTGCAGGAGAGCGGAGCTGCCGATCAGCGGATGCGAGGTGCAGGCCAGGGGATCTGTGGAACTTGTCCCCTGGACTTGGAGCAGTGTTTCGTAGTCGACGTCGCCGCTCGTGCTTGAGATGCTGGGGATTGAGTTGAAGGGCGCGAGGAGTTGCTCTGCGGGGGCTGCGTCGCCGGCGTAGGCAAAGGTCCAGCTCAGAATGGGCTGTTTGAGATTAGATGGGACCTTTCTTCTCGACTATGGATTCTAGCATTGACGGAGGGGAGGCTACTTACCTCTGTTAGGCTGTAGTTTGCGTCTAGATAGATCTGGCCATAATTGACAGCCATGATCGCGGGCATGGTCCCATTACCTTGGAACACATTCAGAGTCTCGAAGACGGTCTCGAGCTGCTCCTGCGTCCATGCATAGTTGTGGTAATGCCACGTGGTGAAATTGCGCGCATAGATCTTCAACTCCATGCTCGTCACGATAGCGAAGTTGTGGCCGGCGCCTTGCAGGGCCCAGAATAAGTCGGGGTAGCTTGTGTTGTTGACTGTGATCGCGGACCCATCCGCGAGCACGACGTTCAGGTTCACGAAGCTGTCGCTGATCAGGCCGTGATAGCCTTGTAAGCGTCCAAAGCCGCCGCCCAGGGCTGGCCCTACAAGCCCCACACACTCGTTGCTGCCGCTAGCTGATGGCAGGTTATCATTAAGAAGGGATGATGCTACGGGATGTAGGCGATGCTCACCAGTGACATAGCCTTCGTCCCAGAGTTTATTTATGATAATCTTACCCCACGTCCCGCCTTGGAACCAGGCGGTCGTCGTCTCTGGCTGAATGGTAATGGCCGTAAGTCGCGATAGGTTGATCTCTATGCCTCTGAGCTTGCTTATAGTGGTTGTAAAGCCATGGCCGCGATTGTACGCCAAGAAGTCGATGCTATTCGCATTGCAATACCTGACCTAGTATTTTGATGTTAATYAACCAATAGCTGGCCGCAGGACACGACACCGCACTTACAACTTTCGCAACATCTGCCTCTTGTGCAACTTCTACCACAAGTTCGAGTTCTTGAGGACTCGAAAGTGTAGAGTATCTCTTAGTTGCATTAATCCAAGCCGGGTCCGAGGGCCCAAAGATGAGCGAGCCGCAGGATAGCTGTGGGCCCAGCTCGATCTGGACGCGATGAGCGGAGAGGTTGCGACGTGTGAAGTCTTCGCGCTGGAAATAGGTGRGAGTCAGAGGAGTCGCAGATGTGATGGTCGAGATTAATAGGAGGATGCAGACAAGATGTCGCGGAGCGGTGTCTATGCGGGCCATTGTGCAGTACGAGAACCGCAGYGGAACTCGATCTTCGAAGTCTTCTATGCATATTGGGGCGGGCACAAGCTTTATCATATGCAATCAAGGMATATTGATTGTGCCGCCGCCGTGCCAAAGAGATGTCCGAGTCCGCTGCCATTTTCATTCTAAGCTTGCTCATGCCGAGTCCAGAGCTTCATGAAGGAGGGTGGTACAGAGAGCGGAGTCTAATTGCCAGGAAAATATTACTTATCTTTAATTGCTAATTAACTATGGAATTTGTCTCATGAATAGATCTTGAATGATTTGGAATAGTCCTAAACAGTATTTGGGGCTGGCAGAGCTCGTACAAGTATCTGCACTTACCGGGGAGTGACGCCCTGCTGCTGTTGCGATTTATCCGTGCCGGAACCCGGGCTCTACCGACACATTTTCCCACCTCCCGCTACTTGTCTATTCAAACCGGGGAATATACCAATGATAGTAAGATGCAATAATCACGATAACCCAGGGCAAGGGTATGGGTAGCCCATTGCTACCGTGTCCTCAAGGGCGATTTGCAAGAAAACGACTGTCTTGGCAACTCTGTAAGACACCGAAAAGACTTGGTCACTAACTCGCCTGCATCACTTACAAATACAGACCTAAATGAGTGCCGTTATTGGCTCGCTCAAAGGAAAGAAAACTAAAAGATGTGTGTGCAGGAACTCATCGGTGATGGCTTCTGCTCAGCCTCATGACCGATGGCCTACGCGTAGCTCGATCGTAATTGCAGATTCTGGGTGTCCGGCGAAGCCAGTTAAGCGTCATGGAGTAGCCACATGAAGTCAAGCGTGGAGCTGAATAAAGTCCGATGTAGAGCTTACCATGGGCATGTAGCCAAAAGGGTGGCCAGGGGTGTGTGATACATGTATATGCACAAATAGAGGAGATTGAGGCGTGGTTATTTCCGTCGTCTCTTGCCTCAGCTAAGATAATATTGATATACACCAAAGTTATCTAAATTGCGATGTTTGAATACCATGGCTTTTCTTCCYGCGTTCGGAAAAGGCAATCGGAGGAACGTAGCCCGAATGTAGACACTGGAGCCTCACATTATAAGAGGCGGAGCGCGTAATTGAAACTTGCCATAGTAGCTAGAATTTATTCAAGAAGGTGGTTTCACTGTATTTCAAACATAATCCATCAAACATGGCATGGGCATGGCAGCACTGGCTCTCACCACGCCCACAGCGACGGTCGATTACCTCATCCGAGCCTCAGATCTTGGCCGCATACGACGCCGCGCTTTTTGAGTTCTTCAACGAGGATGGCCGCTGGGTTGTGAGAGAGACCCATTACGCCAACAACAAAACCGTTAGAGATGGCCTTTCAGGCCCGGCATTGTAAGCTATGCGTTTTCTTACTAGTTCCGACTCTTCTTCCTTCCCCCCAGCATGAGCTGAACCCGTGGGGTTGAATAGGCATATACATTGGAGGCAGGACGAATACTTCAAGGTCGAGAAGGGCGTACTGGGAGTTTTCAAAAATGAGCAAGAGTTTGTAGTTACGAAAGATGACGGAACTTTCAAGATACCTGCTGGTAGTCGGTAAGTCTTGATACCCTTAATGAGGGACATTCTAAGCTCTGTAAACATTTATTGATCTAAGATTAAGGCATCGATTCTGGGCTCATTTCACTACCAAGGAAGACCTTGTCTTCAAGGTCTGGGCCGAGCCTCAAAATATCAACCACAGCTTTGACGAAAACTTTCTGCGAAACTTTGTGGGTTACCAACGGGATTGTCAACTAGCGAACTTAGCACCCTCTCCTTTTCAGCTCATGTTGTTTTGCTATGATAGCGCAACTCTGGCCAGTCCGCCTTTTTGGATGCCGATTTGGATCCTCAGAGCAGTTCAATATCTTTTAGCTTATGGTGTGGGTGCAATATTACTAGGGTACGCTCGCCGATTTTGAAGCCTTGTGAATATTTGGATCTGACGTTTGATATTGTAGATATAAGACGAGCTACCCTGAGTATAGCAAAACAGCTCGGCACTATCAAAACGCTAGGAAGACGTCCTAAAATGARTTTTACAATCGCTAGAGTTATTAGAAAATCAAAAGATGGCTTTGAAGATAAGGTTTACATTGTGTTGTGTCTCATGAAAACATAGTCGCTCAACTCTAGGGGGCCTTACCTTCAAGTGTCTCGCCAGAAGGATCTGGAATTCATTCAYGGATATCACCAAAGTGCCATAATCCGACAAGATCGCACGTAACTTGTGAGCTCATGAGCTTTCATTTTATACCTACATCTTAATCTCTTGAATGAAACCTTCAATATTAGCAAATGAAAGCTCGATCATTGTTTCATCCCATAGTCTCTTCGAAAGCTGCTGTCCCTCGGACTTGTAAATAATAGGAGCTTTGCTGGAAATGTATGAGCTACGATGTACTGTATATYTTGGGCAGTTCTTGAGGTACTTACGGTCGGATTTTACCCTCCTCCACATATTGGCCGTGAACCTCCTCTCCGAAGCTGACTGCAGCGTGCACAATAGAGCGGGCCCCAACACTACATGGTTTGCCTATCAAGCGAGTGAAGACTTTTACCACGGATCCAATAATGGTGCCATTTCCTTCTCTTCCAAGCTCTGACCCGTGGCAAAAGCCCGGGTTTGCGGCATTTATGGTGATGACTGATGCTGGCAGGTGCAAGGCGAGTTCCGTTAAGAAGAACTGGCCCAGCAGCTTCGAAGTTGCGTAGCGCTCTTGCATATCCCATTTTGGAGCTTTTCGTTTGAAAGTGGCTAGAATTGGCCGGGATGTTCTTTCTTCGAATCTCGCCCATCCCGCTGTATCAGATGAGACAAGGACCAGGCGATTTGGGAGCGTCCCGGACCTTCTTTTGAGGACTGGCAGAAGTCGAACCATTAGGAGAGCATTGGAGAGGTAATTGACCTGAACGGCTTCCTCGAAGCCGGTCGAGTGGTTGAACGCCTCCGATACTTTGAAGAGACCAGCATTGAGAACCACAATGTCCAGGCACTCCAGGGTATTTGCTCGTTCAACGAACTCGATAACTGACTCATATGATGAGAGATCCAGGCTCCAGACCTCAATCTCGCCACAGGGAGAATCTCGTCCCAACAACAAACTTTTCCGGGCAGCTCTGCCCTTTTCGACGTTCCGTACGGCAAGAATGATTTTGCTCAATCCCAAGTCAAGAAGCTGACGAGCGACCTCTAACCCGAGCCCAGTGTTGGAGCCGGTGACGATAGCAGTCTTTTCACTCAGGTCGACGTCATGTCGTGTTAAAATCGGTGTCGTTCCGAAGAACTGGCGATAGAAGTATTGGGATTTACTCGCCTCCTTCTCAGGAGTTATAGCAAATCGTGAACTCATCCTTCCTGGTAACAATCTCCCTGATACCAAATGGAGATAATTCAGAATAAGACGGGACGTGGGCATTCGGTGTCCAGCTTAAACAAATTGTAATAAATAAAGGTTTCTCTCCTCCGAGCGCCTTACCACGGCCATCTATTGAAGAATATGACGTAACCAAAGAACTATCACACACTCATGACTAAAGATAGAACTAAACTGATTACCATAAAGGTCGCAAAAAGTCGGGGAAACTTTTTACCTGTGGTCGGTGGAATTCGCTCCGGAACTTGGTATTGTCCGTAGAAAATTGCTGTGAGCTTCACCAAATTCAGAATGTGTATGTTGATTTAAAGGCGTCATAATTATTCGCTCTCTCTGGACAAAACAAAGCTCGACGGTCTCTCCGCGTGGGGGTAATGTCGTACTATGGGACGAGAAGCCCCGGGGGCCGAATGTAATGAYGGCGTCGCCTGTCTTGGCTGTAGCACCTCGGAGAGCAACTCAGAGTTGAAACTTCCAGGCTCGTACATCAATGGCTAGCCTGGGGTTAATTACTCTATTAAGCTTAGTGTGCAGTACAGTAATGCTCGCATGAGACCTGAACTTGAGTTTTGCGCAGCGAAGCAGCTACACGTTCTTTACGCCCGGAGTCCGACGGGTGAGTTTAAGATGTGCTCAGGGTGGATTTAACATCGACGGCATAACATCTACATTCCATGGCGATCTTGTAACGTACAGCAGGGTCGTACTATAATTGATAAGCTGCATGCCGCGTCGCGCATTTTCGAGCTACGTTTTTTTACCTTCTACTRGTGGGCAACCAGCTCCACGAGTAGGCTTAGGATAATGATTCGTATTTACTTCATGTTCTGTCATACCTTCCACATCTTCCAAGTGTCAGAGGCTAAGAACAGCCAAAGATCTCGGAGAGATCAGCACCGATTTAGTCTCGCCTTCTGCGTGATTTTCGGCAATAATGCTAACCGGCCTATGTAGCCCTTATTACTTTTAATCCCTAAGCAAGTGTGCTGTAGGAGCACCCTGGTTGCAGCTGCTCTAACACCACAACTAAAAGTAGTCGAAGCGTTCGAGTAGAAAAACAGCAAACCACCTAGCCTAGGCGCAGGGTAAGCAATTAGTCAGTCAGCCAACCATCAGCTGGCCTTTTGAGYTCCGCTGGCTGACTGATAATTTAAGCACTTGCTAGTTGACTGACTAAAGATTTTTATCTGCGCTCATCAGCTAGAAATGCAACTATTCATAGTATATAAAATTACCTGAAATCCCATCTACTGGGTTTTAGTCCAAAGATAAACATTTCGACGAAAAGCTAAGCCATAAAATGTAAAAAGCAACCAACTCGATCTCTCGAAAGATTTTGATAAAAACCTTGAGCACTTTATATAAAATACAATTATGTGAGGTGGTTTATGGAGCGGATAGGGCACCATAAGGACTCAGACCCCTGAAACTCGTCGCTAGAGCAACTCACTCAGCAATCTCCGTAGAGCCTTAATTACAGTACAGACTTAGACCGTTGAAATTTAAGCTTAAATGGCGCTGTAACCCCTATATTCAGGCGATGGATCTCCCCAATATACCCACTTTTTCGGTATAGAGCCAGCTCTCAGCTAGCTAATGTCTTGTTTGCCAGCTGGCTGACTGAAGGATTATGGCGCAGCTGAATAACTGGCTGCTTTTCGGTTGACCGATTGCCCAGCCTGCCTAGACGGAGCCATCGRCTCTAAATTTAAATCAAATCTGATAAATAAGCTTCACTGTCCTAGTTCCTGAGTCTAACTGTCTATTTTTGTAGGGTTAGGGAGAGTCGAATTACCCTTATACCCCACCTTAAGCCTGGACGACATCTTTTTACAAACTCGTTTCGCCGCCCATGTCCAACTCCCACTACTGCTTCGGGGGCTTTTCTAGGGSATCAGAGCAGATATRGCTTWTGAACCTGACTTAAAATCAATATTGACTGGTCAAGTCCAAGGCTGGTCAAGCAGTATGACCATATCGTTCCCGGAGAAAATGCCACAGCAAGGTGGACAATACTCTCGCCTCCAACCTACAGTGCCGCAATTCAGCCAGGGACCGAGGCCGATATTGCCAATTCTTAGGCCGAAGTCATAAGCAACTGGGTTTATCTAGGATTGCAAACAGAAGGCGTCAAAGCTTTGGCCCCCGTTATCAATCTTAATGCTTCCAGATCCATCGTCACTGCTGTTCCGTACAATGAGCTCATTTCTACAACCGTAGGCGGCAACCTCGAGATAATAAATTGTGCGAGAAACCTCAAGCTTGATCTCTACAACACCAACCAAAACATTTACCACGCGACAGCTTACCACAACACATTCACAAAAATTGGAAAGTTTTACGCCGATAATCCCGGCGGACGAAATAGCACAATTTTTTTTTTTGAGAATTTCCAGAATCAAGCTATGGCGGCGATACCTTCAGAGGAGACAGCCTATGCTTATAGGAACGCAAGAGGYTATATGTAAGATTGAATCCATTCGAAGTTTCATGTCAGGTAAGCAACTCGTCGATTAAGAACTGACGTATGCTTAAACCGATAGAAATCTCAGCTTTTTATGGAGTGGAGAGGATCATGCCACAGCCGCAGCTGTGAACGAAATTAGGCAAGAGATCCGATCGGAGCTTGCACACGGATTGGGCAATCCGGATCAGAATTTTTTTCGTTAATTATGCCTGTTGCGATGAAAGCTTGGAGCAGATCTATAGAACTGAGAAATTGACTAGGCAAGCYAGCTTGAAAAGAAGTGGGACCCGAGCAATATCTTTGCATATAACCACCCGTTGCCAGCTCAATATCCATAGATAGGAAGGATGCCTCTCCGTATACTGGCATGTGAGAATACTCATGTGTAGCTAGACCAGTCGACGTCGTCAAACTTTATGGCAATTACAAGTAATCAATGCAAGAGCGTGCACCATTGCTTATCCTACACCACTTTTTCAATATCATAACTTTTATACTTCTAACTTTTCGTAGGTTATAGCCCTGCATAAACGGCAAGAAAAAGTATCCTACTTTTTGTGAGACATGATCCTGGCGCTTGCGAAATTGTGATATATTGACTTATGGGCTGCGAATCTGCTCAGGTATACAATGAACAATGTCACGCGCTCTTATTTGAATATATGCGAAGTTTCAAATTTATCAAATTCAGCATTTCGCCGCTGTAAGACTAGACTTAKACATCATACTTATAGTTCAGGAGAGTCTTCGCAATCACTAAGAGGCTCGTAGTCTCTCCACTTAAGACCCTCTGGGACGGTCTTCCACTGCATGTTCTCGTCAAGCAACTTCTGTACTGTGCTCCACTCCTCCTTTACTMGCGAGGCCTTACTCTCATTTCGCGGTACTAGATTAGCTTTGAAAGGCTGGGGCAATGCGAATAAACCGTCGACGGTGTCATTCACGTCCGGGATTATCTCTTGGCCGGTCTTATCATGTATTGCCCGCTTAATGTCAAAGGCCCAGAGTGTACGAGACATTGCCAAAAATAGTGATCGATCAGCAATATGCATGCCCTGACACATTCTTCGGCCAGCGCCAAAAAGAAAGTGATCACGTTTGGTAGGATCTGGGTTCAGTGCTGCTTGTTGAGAGTTTTGATTATCGTCCTTCCACCGAGAAGGATCATATCGCCGTGGGTCAGGATGTCTATTGGGATCGTTGTGGATTGCCCTTGAAGGTATGTATCAGCAGGCTAGCTCCTTCGAACTCCAACGAAACACATAAGATCTCCATCATAGTGTACGGGACCTACCAGACATTGAAAATTACTGTTGCACCTTTTGGTATCTTATACCCAAGGTATGAGTCGTCTTTTGTCACAGCATGAGGTACCCCCAAGACTGCCGCAGGCGACCATCGTAGACTCTCTTTCATACAACCACGAATGTAATGCAGATCCGGAAAATCATTCAAGTCAGGTAGACGGTCTCCGCAAACGCGATCAATCTCTGCTTGGGCTCTCTTAGCCACCTCAGGAAAAAGCAACATGGCTTGAAAAAAACCTATTAATATTGTTGACGTAGTTTCAGAACCAGCCTGGAGGAGAGAGCCACTCATATAGCAGGCAAGTTCATCCGTGAACCCTTCTTCCTTCTGGGCACGTAGTAGGTCAATGCAACAACATGGCTATTTTTGCAATTAGCCACTAAAATACCATTTTGGTCCCGGTATCTTACCTTAGCCGTGCCACTACTAAGCTGTTTCCGGGCGTTCAAGAAAAGTCTCATAAATAGTTTCATTTCTCTCTTTTGCACTTCYCTTCCTAGTCTTCTCATAGGGAGAAAGATATCAGGCAGGTTTCTTGCGATAGGAAACAAGTCAAGCAACGCAGCGAYCTATTGGATAACTCAAGTCAGATACGTGAAGCCTGGGGATACGAATATAACGAGGGTAAAAGCCTCATCTTTAAACATCGGTAGTAGGCTTACCTGAGTTCCAGCCAATTGACTAAGTTTTTCAAAATTCTATCGAGCCTTATTARACTGGATTTTGCGTTGATAAAGTGGTCTACGAACCTCAAACATCTCGATCAAATTCGGGTCATCGCTAGTAGGAGTCCGGCAACCAAACGTCATCTGCGTAGTTAGAGATGTCGTATAACGACGAATATGATTTATAAAACTGTCAGGCTTCTCGAGAAATCCCATTAACATGGCCTTATTCTCAAGGTCTTGATAAGGTACATAGCTGCGAGCCACTCGGACGTTAAGAACTCCATGAGCCAGCCCGCGGGCCATACGCCAGGTATCGCCATACTCCTATAGTAGRTCAGTATTACTTCAGAAACGGAACAGACCTATGGCGTTGGAGATATACCATAAACAATGGGCGAAGGTTACCGCTCAAGATCTCTTGGCCTAAGTAAAACTCCGGTCTTGAGGAATATATCGCACTTCGCTTGTCCAGTAGATCTTTGACAGCCACATCAGACGACAGGACAATAATAGTCTTCGTCCCAAGCATGAGTGAATACACTGGGCCGTATTTTCGTGCCCATTTCTCGAATTGCAAATGGCCTTCTCTCTTCGGGATTTGATGAAGGTTTCCAATTATGGGTAGGGTCGGCGGTCCCGGGGGGTAGTCCTCTGGACGGCGCCCAATCCTACTAATGCGCCAGAGTATCAACGTGAAGGCAATGAAGGTCAATGCCATCCAAGCCTTATTAATTTTAGTTGTCTCTAAGATCATCGTATGAGACATCATAGTAGATTGTGAAGGATAAGTTTGAGATTGGACCTGTAGTGGCGAAGGCAGAGGATATAGTATTCTTCTGGTGAGGCTCAGGAGGTCAAATGAAAAGACTGTACGACCTACGACACCCGAGTGATTAATAATAAGCCTACTGTACAACATGAAAGTGAATCGGTAACCTTACGCGTCCAATACGCTCTYATCGGGAGCGAGATATTGATCAGCCCGTGGTTGAGCAAACGCAATTCTTGGGTCATTCTAGTGATCAAGATTCCTCGGAGATACAGAAAACAGCACGTCATAAACACCAGTGAATATCCGATACTTCATTCCGACGACCGAAACCCTGCTCCGGAGACCGATAGCTCAAAACGCCCCGAGATTCTGCAAAACGAAGCCAATCGGCGCTGCCACGACCCTGCAGCAGAGAATGAATGCGCGTAATGATTAGGCTACGGTACGAGGCGCTTGTGATGGGTACGCAAGTGGTAGTGACTACGCTGGAAGTGCATTTGTATACCAAGAAAGAATGAAAACTACTATTGTGCACCACAATCCTTCAGCAAATAGCCATGACAATGCATCTACGTGCCACAATGCATCTGCGTGCCGCATCCTTTCCTTTTCGGCGCCGGACCATTCTCCTTTCCATTCTCCCGTCGGGTTGATTCCATCATTGGTCCCAGATTCACAGAAATGTACTGCATGAACCTCGATCGATTCGTAAACATCCACGTCGCTCGAAATCTGACAAAAGACTCGGGGTTCTATYCACACTCAATTTCAAGTCACCTCAATTCAAATTACTACCTCATATCGTCCTTCTCAAATTTAGTAAACTTCCATGAGGTCTATTTCAGCAACTTAGGTCTTCGCTATGGCTAGGGATAAAAAGTTCGCTCTAGTTACCGGGTACATATCGTGCCTAGAGCTGTGACTTCCGTTCAACTTACTGATCTTTATAGATGCGGCCAAGGTGGGATCGGGGAAGCTCTCGTCACAGAATACACTCGCAATGGCGTCCATGCCATTGCTACTGTTCTTCCAGCGGAAAATGCTGACCACCTATCACGAGCTGGAATTACTTGGTTTCCGCTAGACGTCACGGTCGAAAAGTCTATAGTCGACCTAAAGCAGGCGATCGATAAACTCACTGAGGGCTATTTGGATATCCTAGTGAACTGTGCGTGAGTTTGTGAGCTCTTCGACTTCAGTGTCTTGATTAACTTGCACCCAGTGGAATATGTGAGAACTTCCACACTCAAGCAATATGTTTTAAAGTTCATAGCGAATATCTTCAGGTTACACAATGACTGCAATCGATACCGATGTCAACTCAGTGAAAAGAATGTTCGAAGTGAACCTCTTTGGTCCCATGCAAATGGTTCATCACTTCCATGACATGGTCATCAAGTCTTCCGGTACTATAGTAAACATTGGCTCTATCGGAGGCATCGTACCTTTCATGTACGGATGTGTGTTGACCTTCTGGTGGTGCGATAATCTACCTAGCTAATATATTCAAAGCTTCGTATAATGCATCCAAAGCAGCGCTTCACCACTGGTCCAATACCTTGCGTCTCGAAATGTCGCCATTTGGGTAAACGATCATTTTTGAAATTAGCAACTTCACAAATAGAGTATTTTACTAACTTGAATCCTCTTCATAGCGTAAAAGTCATTACTGTAAGTTGAGAAATTTCAACTACCCTTTAGCCTGGTATTGTCAAAGCTAATCAAGTTTACGCCAAAGGTTATTTCTGGGGAAGTGGGAACCAATATTCTTAAGAATGATATGCGGCGAGAACTGCCCAAGGGTTCGTTTTGCTGAAAATCCGTTGTCGAGAAGCTAACAAGGCATAAGAGTCATATTATGCGCCCCTCGCCTCAGAGTTCAAGCAGCATGTTCAAAGGGTTCCGTCAAGTGCGTTATAGTACCCAATTTCCACCTTGGCTTTCGGGGCATTAAGCCAACTGAATGGTGTTCATAGAATCCACAGATAGGTTYGAGTACGCTGCAAACGTCGTCGCACAAAGTTTGAGAATGTCTCCAAAGGCATGGTTTTGGTATGGGAGTGCCACGACTATTATTCGATTTTTTGACACATTCGCCTGGCGTACATTCTTTGTAAGCAAGATTCTAAATATCAAGAAGCCCAACATTTGAGATGAGAATGCTGACCATGGATTTTTTGACTGTAGGATCTTGTCTTTTGGCGGGAGTTTAAGCTTGAAAAGCTAAGAACCGCCTATCGTGCCAATGTCAAGAAGGCATGACACTTCATATCTATCGATGAAGACAAGTGATACGACATTTTGAGGGGCTTATTCCTGGCTAGATTTTTGATGAAATATATGGTAGTGCGTAAATGTTCTGCTTTTTATAGTTCAATAGAAAGTTCACAATCGATTGAATTTTTATATTGTGCAGCTAGGCACAGGACGAATTAAGGCGCTTGGAAAAATGAGTCTTCAAATCAACAAATTTGCTATATAATATTTCCTGCTAAACTTGAAGTCTGACTTTAATATTAATCACACATTTCAACTTCTGAATTTCTTGAGCTTTGTTTTCTAGGGATACTGATATAAATATAACAAAATATAGTCGTTTTACTGTGGAGGACTAGAGCAAAGGACAAAACAACAATACCACATAAGGATAAGATATTAGGAGGTTCAAACGAAGTAGTAAAAGAGTGTCTTGTATTGTAATAGCTATAGTTCCACGCTGGAGCTATATAGATAGGAGGTAGGTCACGTGYCTTAGGTATTCGTGGTCCGACCTCAAAAGAAAAGCCCATGCCCCACCACATTCCTTATAGCTGTAAAGTGTAAAGTGATAACTTTATAATGAGCCCGTCTATGGAGGAACATGTTCACTATGCAAGTATAGTGTTTAACACTCGACACTTAACGGCCTTCATAGTATGGCTGAAGTTCATTGAGTTCCTCCTTAAAAGCCTCGCCGTCATAGATTACCGGCTTGCAATCCAGCAAAATCCACATCATACGCCCCGGCAATGTGCCGTTGCCGGTGATGTTGTGCCACTGATGGGCCGAAGCACGATTGATACTGACATCCCCCTGACGCATGATGCGCGTCTCTCCGGAATCGAGGATGAACTCGAACTCGCCCTCGAGCACGACGCCGTAGTCGATTGACAAGGCCCGATGCATAGGTGAAAGGACGTTTGGGCCGAAGTCGATCATGCGAACAACTGAGCCGTTGGCGATATGCAATGGAGGCTAGAAGATACAGTCAGACATGTCTAGAGAAATTGGACTAAATCAAGAGCCAGTAGTGGAACAATGGTACCTCATTTTCGCTGGCATACTTGACATCAACATCTCCGTTGAGATCCACAGGATATCCTTTGGTTGAGTAAAGTATATTTCCAATGGCTTGATCATTGCCAATTATACGATGGTGGTCGCCGCAATCAGTGCCGAGAAATACTCCCTTCCCCTCTGCATTGAGACCGGTGATATGTCGCACAGTTCGACGTAGTCCAGGGGCCGGAAAGACTTGAACGTATCCAGCRCTCGTGGCAAGCAGCTCAGCAAGCTGTTTCTCAGCAGCAAGAGTAGCTTCATCTTTGACAGATACGTCTAAATGGGCCTGTTCAGCCGTCTTTTTGGGTTGCTCAGTGGCCATAGTGAAAATTCGGAGAGCTTTGGATGTTCTCAAGTGTTTGCTGATTCTCGATCAAAKTATGGACAGTGGAGGTGATTTAAATGTATTTGGCTTCCGGATCCATGCCTCTACGTCCCCGGTCCAGCCCTAATGAAGATCTCATATCCTAGGCCGAGCGAGTAACAGAGCGGCCGAAACCAAAACAATAAATTAAACGCCTCCATGCTATCCAATGCCACTTTTCCATGTCACTAAACTTCTGTGGAAGGTGGAAATTAGATGTGACCGGCGACCGAGATGCTGGGCCGGTTCATCGTCTTCATATTCTTAGTTGGACTAGTAGATGTCTAGTATCATGCCAACGAGAAGTGCCCCCAGTAAAACGACTACTGCATCAGATTTACGAGCAGAGTCTCGGCGGTATCTTGCGGGAACTTTCGTCAGCTCAATGAATCCCGGCGGCCGGATCAATGGTAACACAATTGGTAACAGGACTGTCAACTTTGGAGAGGGTCCGCATAATTATCTTTCAAATTATTTATATCTAGCGGAGTGAACTGCGTAGCCTAGCCTAGCCTTGACTTCAATCTAGGCAAGGGAATTTGGAATCTAAAGCTAGAATTGGGCAGGCTAACCGCTGATTTGTTTAGGCAAGGCTAGAGTAAGCAATGAAACAAAATCTCTAAGCAAAATTAATTAGTTTCGAATATTAAAAAATGTTAATACAAAAGTCCCATATTGCCCAGCCTTAAATCGTAAAACTAGGCTAGCCCGTATAGAAATCTTGAGGAAATTAAAGAAAACTGGCAAAACACAAGTATTGAATTAAGCAGAAGCAGGCAAAATGCAGGTTAGTTTCAATTTGGGAGCTTATCTTTGCTGTTTGTACATGTAATTTCAATTTAGATATCCAAGCTAAAGTTGCTACTATAGAAGTAGGACCGGGACAGCCTCTGGAGTAGACGACAGGGAATCAAAATGTTTGGAAGGGCACATGCAATCAAGATCTGCAGGACTTATGRCTTCACCGCAGTCACTATAATTGTTCTGAAATTGAACAGGGCTATCTACTAGAGATGACAAGCTCGTGGTGGAGTTTGAACCATGTTGTACCTAGATGTTGCAGCCGAGAGTGGTCCCTCCGTCAACAATGAGTCCGCATCCCGTCACATAGCTTGATCGAGGACTGCAGAGAAAGATGACCGTATCTGCCACTTCCTCACATGTAGCAATGCGACCCAGTGGCACTAGTGACTTGATGAATGTGTCGATAGGTACACCGCCATCCTTAGCTCTTTGGACCATTGGAGTATCAACCCATGATGGACAAATGGCGTTCACCCTGATTCCATGGGCTGCATTATCAACAGCTGCATGTAATTGAAACGTCAGCTAAGCCTAGATCGAGGATATGTGAGAAAGGAAGYGAGGACATAATGTAATGTAGCACAAGCCGCGGCTACTCAAAAAGCCACATGTGAGGCTCACCGGCAGATTTGACCAAACCCATCACCGCATGCTTTGCTGTCGTGTACTGAACTATAGATGGTGTAGCCACGAAGGAAGATCCGGAGCCCAATACGACAATTGAGCCCCGGCTGGCACCACGTCCCTTCCCGAGTGGCTTCGGCTCCTGGTGTTTCATAGCGGCTGAGACACAGCGTGTCAAGAGAAACGTTCCACTGACATGGACGCCAAGAAAACGGGAAAACTCTTCGAAATCCGCCTCTGCTATCTCGCGAGGGGTTTCGACGCCGATCTGAACAATCTCAGTATTTGCAACGCTTGTGAAATGCCCGGCCTACGCGGCTCGCTCGCCGGTCTTTGCCTCCCTACCCCGTCGGGATTCCATCTGACAATAAGATTTTGTGGACTGGTGGCAGAAAGACTTACACCTGCTGAGTTGATGCAGTAATCGATCCTTCCAAAGGTCTTTACCATGTAATCGGTTGCATGCTTCACGGAATCCGAGTTTGAAACATCGATGTGAACTGCCTCAATCCGGCAATTGGCCGTCGCTGCCGCATCTTTGCATTCCGCTACAACCTTTTGGGCTGAGGAGAGAGACATGTCGGCTACAAGAATGCCAGCAGCACCCTCTTTTGCCAAATTGATTGCACAAGCCCTGCCAATGCCGCTTCCTTAAGCCACAAGTTAGCACACGACAAAAGCTCGGTGGTCTAGAATGCTGCTTACCACCCCCAACCACAAACGCATTACCGGTGACTTCCATGGTTAGATGATCGCCGGGTCTAGTACTTATGGTAGATAGGAAATGATTTGATATGAGATCGAAAGTAAAGCCAATAAAGGACAATGCGGTGTTATCAGCGCTCGCAATGAGAGAAAAGGGCAGACTAATATAACCTTTGGACTGCTAAAGGCACACGCTACATTTACCAATACTACACCCTTGCTACATTAGAAAGGTTGATATCTGTTCCGATTGATACGTGAATATTGGACATTCATGAATCTGCCCAGTAGATTCATAAATTAGCTAGTAGATTTATAAGTCCATTAGTAGACTGGTAAATGCTGAGGATTTCCTTATCCACTAAAGCATTTATATATCCATAGTAAACTTGCAAAAATAAAGAAGTAATAAAAATATTAATAAAAAAAACWTTAGAGGGCTCCCACCGCCCCCTAAAACACCGGAAACCGGCCCTAACCAGCATTTACCAATTCACTAATAACATGATAACGTCGTGGGTTCATGAATCCAATGGGCGGCATTCATGAATCCCTACATGCACGTATCAATCGGAAYATATCTAATGACCTATTTAAGTTAAAGATAACCATGAGTTAACAGCAGACCGGGAACCAAGTTCTGACAAAAGTCGCCGACGGCAGTCAACAAGGCGAAGGCTATTGCCTTACCTAATATATAACCGGCATAAACGCCGTCGTAAATGAGGCCCTAGGCCCTCGATTACGCGATCCAGAAGAAAGTACTTAGAGAACAGTATTCAGATATTAATTTGAGTGCTACTTGCATCTCTTCTCCGCGAATTGAGCCTGTTATCGACCAAGAGTATTCACTAAAACAAATCCAATTGTTGACAATGGCTATCTTGGAACCCGCTATAACACAGTCTCTGGACCAGATTCCTTTCTACCATGTGGAGAAAGAAGACATATTCACTAGAAATGACTCGGTCGATAGCGGACAGTCCATCTCCACCACCCCCAGCGACAATGAGGTGTGCATTGTTGGGATGGGTTTGTTCCCTACAATCCTTGTGGCCGATAGGACGCATTGCTAAAATTGCCTTTAGCGTGCCGTCTTCCTGGTGGTATCTCCTCACCATCTGAGCTGTGGGACTTCTTGTACAAGAAGATGTCCGCTCAGGGTACCGTTCCTRCAGACCGTTACAATATCAGTGGCTTCTACCACAAGGACAACGGCAGGGCCGGAGCCATGAACGTAGACGGAGGGTACTTCCTGAAAACAGATGTCCGCCAGTTTGATAACGCATTCTTCGGTATCAATAACCTCGAGGCTTCGTATATGGACCCCCAGCAACGAAAGCTTCTTGAAGTGTACGCGTATTCTCCAAGCTGTCTAAGAAGTCCTGAGAYATWTGAATACTTCTGAGTCTYCCAAGTTCCTGCGATCTAGTAATGCTGACTCCGGGAYCTTGCAGCGTGTACGAGTGTTTCGAAGATGCCGGTTTATCTCTAGAAGATATATCCRGCACCAACACCGCAGTCTACGTCGGMAACTTCACSGTCGATTACCAGTCCATGCAGTCMCGAGACCCCGATTATCTGCACCGGTATGCCGCCACCGGAGGAGGCACGTCCATCATGTCGAACCGCATCAGCCACGTTTTCAACCTCCAGGGACCTAGGTACGTCCCGCCTTCTCCGCCATKGSTAGGAACTGTCGGCTGACCCGYATCGATCAGTTTAACATTAGACACGGCCTGCTCGTCATCCATCTACGCGCTTCACCATGCCGTGRCCGCCATCAAGAACGGCGACTGCGACGGGGCCATCGTCGCGGGCGCCAATCTGATAACGTCGCCTGAGCAGCACCTGGGAACGGCGAAAGGCGGATTCCTCTCGCCCACGTCGGCGTGCCATACCTTTGATACGGCGGCTGACGGGTACGCGCGCGCCGAAGGCGTCAATGCCATCTATATCAGGCGTCTCTCGTCCGCGATGGGGGATAAGAATAAGGTGCACGCGGTCATCCGCGCGACTGCTATCAACGCGTCAGTCATCCCCATCGGGCGCCATCCACCACGCCCCTGTTGCTCTTCACCTGTAGTCTAGTCATTGCCCATCGTACCGTTGCTTGCAAATGCTTTATTGGCACTGTCACATAATCAATCAAGTCTCGAGGAGCTGACCAGTGCTGCAGGAACGGGAAGACTCCCGGTATCACACTACCGAGCGCCGCGATGCAGGAAGTCGTCGTGCGGAAAGCGTATCTGAATGCTGGGCTGGACTTTGTCGATACCGACTACATGTATGTCCAATGTTACCGCTAAGTCCAAAATGTCCTAGAAGCTCCGTCTCGGTAGTCCTCTTCCAGGTCTTCAGCTTCTAGGGCATATTGATAGAGCCCTACTAACTTGTTGGAAGCGAGCTTCACGGAACGGGTACCGCGGTGGGTGACCCGATAGAAGTGGAGGGCCTCGCAAGTTGCTTCACAGCCCGTGAGGGTGACCCCTTGATGATCGGATCGGTGCGTAGCCCGATTTCCATTCTCTTCTGCCCCRATTGCCGACCTTTACCTACCTCCTTGACAGTTTACGTTCAGTCCTGGGACTTGCAAGTAGATCCCCGCCGCTGACTGTCCATCAAGGTGAAAACGAATCTAGGCCACAGCGAGGCTGCTAGCGGTCTGACCTCGATTCTGAAGGTCGCGCTGGCGTTTGAGCACGGCGTGATCCCACCCACATACGGCGTCAAGAATATAAATCCTAAATGTAAGTTTGTGTCTCGCAGTCACCGCCGACCTTGCTTGCTTGCTAACWTGTCCGTTTTATACAGTAAAGCTGGATGCTCGCAACATGAAGGTGTTGAATGGCCCTGCGCCGTGGCCTAGAGCGCTTCAACGAGCAAGCATCAATTCGTTCGGATACGGAGGTGCCAATGGCCGTACGTTYAGGCCTGTTTCTTGAGTGAAATATTTTCYGTTCAATTTGTTTCATTTACCGCCTTTTACTTATTTCATCTCCATTGCTATTTTGATTGTTGTATCTATGATTCSGGAGTCCTGTAAAAGGCTRTGCTAAGCCCTCTTTAGATGTCATTCTCGAATCTATCGACAGTTATTTGGACTCATCTCAAAAGGCGGTTGGAGAAGATTTGGTAAATGGGAATCTGGTCACTGGTCATCAGAGACAGGTCTTTGTGCTTCCCTTCTCYGCTGCGTCGACCAAATCACTGGAGGTTCGCCACCAGCAGGTTGCAGRCCTTGTCCAGCAATCCAGCCCCACAGGCCTTAGCCGGCTGGCTTCTGTATTGGGGAAAAGGGAAGCGAAACTGCGGCTTCGTGGTTACRTCCTGGCGACTGCGGACYCAAAGCCAGCGCTGATAGAGGTTGATGAAGGAGCGGCAGATAAGGCAGCCCTGGGGGCACAGCCACTGCCAYTCGCATTTRTCTTCACCGGCCAGGGTGCCCAGTACGCGGAGATGGCAAAAGAGCTCCTAGAGCAAAACCACGCCTTCYGTGCCAGCATTCGGGCGCTCGATCAGATCTTGCAAGCGCTGCCCCCTCAGCACGTCCCTAGCTGGACTTTGGAACAAACCATCCTCGACCCGCCGGCAACGAGCAAAGTTAATGATGTGACCCGCAGCCAGCCACTGTGCACGGCAGTTCAGATTGCTCTCGTTGACCTGCTAGAGACGTGGGGCGTGGAGCCATCTTCGGTCATTGGTCATTCCTCGGGCGAGATCGCCGCGGCGTACAGCGCCGGTCTG
>QYSG01012168.1:0-20631 GCA_003988875.1 Lachnum nothofagi
TTTAGGAGTTATCGATCATGTGTAAATATTGGTTTCTTTACTATCAATGTTAGTAGTCTATTTCTTCTAATTGCTCTCACCTTCCCTCAACAAATGTTTTCTCGAGAAAGGTACTCTCCTGTTCGCTGTATATTTCATCACCGAATCTACTGACAATCATCTTTCCAGTTGAAAAATGCCACTGCAGAGTCAGACAAGTCAAACGCTGCCGAATCGCCAAGAAATGGGATATCAATTGCCCCGGTAAACCCACCCTCAGCCTACCACCAGTACTAAAGCCCCGGAGATGCGAGTTCTGCCAAGAGGATTACGAGGAGACAAAATGGGACCATAAAAATCTGCGAGATCTGTGGCGTCGAAGGAAGGAATGGATTCGGAAGAAGGTTAATAGGAAGAGAAGGAAGTTGCAGAATATGGCAAAGTTCACGAGCACGGAGAGCAATGAAACCTCGGCGCCTACCTATTCCGAGTGACTGGATCCCTCGTCACACAGATGGATGTTAGAATGCTAGAGATTCTCTAGCAAAGGTGCTGCATTTGGAGTTTTGCGGAATTATCGGTTGAGATCATATCGGCAGAGTCTCTACCCTAATACGTGGCGTTATGATGGATAGCAAGGAATGAGCTGGTCATCATCGGACTTCGGCTGGTTCCTATTCTATCCCCGTTCGTCGCAAGCCAGTTCGTTGAAGCGCACGTCATCCTCTTGTAGGAAATTGGTGGTGTTTTATTTTGTAGAATTCTAAAGTTTATTCGTTCCTTCAGAGTATTATTCAGAGATGTAGTCGAGCCTGAGTAACAAGGATGATTCAGGGCCTCGACGTCGCATTGTCTATTTCCCATGAGAATGAGATAATCACAGTCGTTAAAGGATTGCGAATGAACCATTCAGTGTCCTTGAATGCCTTCTTTGCAAATATTTTCCTTTAAATTTCGTAGTCTGGAAATGCTCCGGACTAGGAAACCCCACGATAGTACAGACCTTTCCCACAGGATCGTTAATGTGCAAATACATCCAGACACTTTACGTGGCCTGCGGCTGCAGGTACTGGACTCTCGACACAAAGTGTCTGAAAGCAATACGAAAACGTCAAGAGTGCGGCATATACCCGTACCCCAAGAATAAGCGGCCAGATCAGGAGAAGCTAGATAAGTGCGAGTTCTGCTGGGAGGATGCCGCAGAGAGATTCTACCAGGCTGAGCAGCAGGATAGCATGAGAGAGTCAGATAGTTCATTTGGCAAATATTAAGAAATTTTGAAAAATTTAGGTCCATTTGAGGCTAATTTTGGTGGACTATGGTACCGAGTGATAGCGGCGGTTGCGAGACGCGCTTTGAGTCAGAAGCTATACTCGGCCTACACTTTCGTTTTTCATTTACGTCTATATCAAAGTAGCATTTCGTAAACTTTAGCATCTACTATTTCTCCTCATCAAGAAGAATAGCTCCAAACTTACACGACATCCCTGGGCTATAGCAAAATCAACTTCCCTTGAAGTAAGACTTCATGATTGAAAAACCCCCTTAACACACGAGCTAACATACTTCAGCCCACGAACACAACATCATCGAAGTATGGSCGTCCAACTTTTACAGCTCGCTAAATGCATTGGAGGGGCTCTGGTGCTCTTTGCTCTCATCATGGCATATACACAGGATTCCGGGCAAAATTTTGCCCCCTTCATCATTTGGGACTTTGTRGGTCCCTCTCTCTTTGTCACCATCGCGGCGGCTGCGATATACATACCGTTGAGTGGGCTTCTGTACGGAAATAATGGCTTTGCGGGAATAAATAGAAGGCAGCTTAGGTACCGGGAGAGGGGAGGAAAACGAAGAGGATAAATACGGCATGGCGCGATAATAACTATCTACCGTAGGAAGCGAGTGAGGGGGATAGAGGAGGGTAGCCATTGAAAATTTCAAACCGGTTATTTCAAACATAGCTACAAGCACATTTTCCTCGTCTCAAAAATGTGTCCTGTGAGTTCAGATAAGAGACCTGTAGGACCATGGGCCCAACCTGGATTAACTTCCACTTGAATTACTCCCCCGATTTCTCCTTTTTCTGCTCTTCCTTAGAGTCCGAATGACTTTGATAAGTGCCAAAATTATCGTAGGAAGACCAACTCCAAGGGCAATCTTGTTACCTGTGGACGATCCCTTGTCTGGGGCTGTTGTATTGGCAAAAATAGAGAGCTGAGTTGCGCTCGCGTAGGAGGCTGTGTTGATCAATCTCGATTGAGACTTGTTTGCAGCGTTAGGAGTGTAATATCTCGCTAGAAAAGATGGTTAAAGGTGGATAAAGCAGAGCCTGGTGCAGGTAAACATACGTCGAGTATCGAAGGTTGAATTCAAAACTTCTGCTTGAGCCATTCCCTCGTCGGGCTTCTCACCAGTGACAATGTTGGAAAGYGTCTCGACTGCCTCCGTCGCTGAGCTCTGTGCCGCTGTGGTCGACCAAGCACCCTTTAACTCATCAAGATCCATACTTGTACATGATGGTAAAGACTTGAATGATTCTGGACGGTATTCACCCGCCAAAAAGTRCCCCACCGAAGTGTTGTACCAAATATCAGCCTGTGCGGTCCCATCCATCCAGATACAGATGTCTCCAACAATCCCACCAATGCCTCATTGCGAAAGAGCAAAACACATACACAGAGGTGTTCCTTCTCCAACGACAGCATTTCTCAGTCTCACGCCCGTCGTATCGTAGAAAGCGAGGTGATTGACACTGTTATTGCTGAAAATTTCCATYGCCTGAGTACAACGCCCTGAAATACTGTACTGATTAGAGTCTTAAAACGATCATCGGTTCCGAGAGTTCTACATAGGGGTTACATTGGGGTTCATATCGTATCGCTTGGTAGCTCGTTCCTGGGTAGCCTATACAGGTCCGTCTCTGACCATGGGCTGTGACCCGGCTRTGACGATGGCTGGCAAGGCGAGGGTCACGACTATGATCGATAAAACCCAGCGCTCCATTTGCAAATAGAGAGAGAAGATTAGAGTACACACTGTCTTTTTCAGCTTCCGGTCGTGACTCTTCGAGCGGAGGCAAGGTCGACCATTTTAATTACGAGGCGGCAATTGCTAAGAATTGCTCAGCTGGGGCTTTGCCATGAAAAGCCTCACTTCTGGAACTGTCTTGTCTTAGATTAAAGCCACCTATTGAGCCACTTACTCGAGCCGTCCGAGGCTGACAAGCGACAATATGTGACAAATCGAAAAAAATCTCGCAATAAACACAGCCTCCTGAGTTTGACTTGGAAAAGACGAGAAACAAAGCGCGACRCATAAGAGGGTAYTGACTTCGGTACGAATCTACAACGTCGAACACGGAATGGTGGAAAGGCCAATGAAAACACTTGACACAAAAAGGATTTCAAGTACTTTAATCTTAACAACAAATCCCAACGTCGTCGGATTAAGGGTCATACTTCGCCATCTCAGGACAAGGAACCTGCGGCAGCTTCTTTTCCACCGACTCCCAAAACTTCTCCGTTTTCGGATCATTCATTGCATTCCCCCTCAGCAACTTCTCCTCATACTCCTCCCTACTCTTAACCGCATAGTGATGCAAYGCGATCCTGTCCCTCGTGATCGGCTTCCGCCATGCCTCGTGGACGACAGGATCCAAGTTCTCTCCCACAGTGACGGCGTCGTTCAAGTACCACATATGAGGGCCCACCGGCTTCATAGCCTTGTCCGTTCTTACGATAGATTTGACGTGAGCGTTGTGTGTGTCTTCCCCGCCGCCCTCAGGATCGTCCCACACGCAGTCCACGAACGACTTACGGGCAGACTTGGGCCGTTTCTGGAGACCAGAAGAGGTATGCAGCTGCCAGTTCACAGCCAACGCACCAATGTCTACCTTGGCTCCCTTATACTCGATTGTCGTCTCCTCCAAGCCATGCAACATATCCTGAATCGTTTCATTGCCCGTCATCTCCAAGAATTCATCCGCATCCAAAAAAGCCATCCATTTATGGAGAGAGCCGTATTCTTCCACGCAACGTTTGTATATCGCTAGCTGCTGATGTTTGCCCCCGGRCCCTTGCCTCTCGAAGGTAATGAATTCCTTTGGGATACCGTAGTCCTTAATGGCTTTTTCGAGGGGTGGGTTGGAGTTGTCGTCCATGATGTAGAAGCGTCGGATGCCGACGTGGTAGTAGTGGTGGATGAAGAACTCTGGGAGATCTTCGGCTTGGTTTTTGACGGCGAGGCAGAGAGCGACGTAATTCTCGGGGGCGATTTCCTTCTTCTCTGTGCCGGAGTCGGGATTAGATTCCCCTTTTACTGGTTCAATGACCATCTCGTTCTTTGTTGCGTCCTCGCCCTTCTCTTCGGGCTTTTCATCTTTCACTGTGTCCTCTTTTACGATTCTAGTTTCTTTTGCAACCTGAGAGGTAGTAAYGGCTTTGTCCTTCTCCTTGTCTGTCTTYGAATGCTCTTCTTCGCTCTGCTTGCTCAAGCCCTTTTCTGAGTCTTTCTCTCTGGCGGCCTCACCAGTCTCTTCAGCTACGGGCAACATTGTATTCGTCTTCGTTTCATCCTCTCCCTTCATATCTGCTTCGGTCCTATTCGCCTCAGCCTGCGCTGACTCCACCGCTCCCTCCGGAATGATYGGTCGCTGCCGACCAGGAATTGCATCGAGTGGAGAATCATACTTTGTTCCCAGCACCGGATACGGGTCCTCAATATGGATCTTTTCGTTGAATCTAGCACCGTATTCCTTCTTCTTTGAATCTGAGATATGTTTGGGCGAAGCAGCTTCGAGGGGCAAGTCGTTCGAAATTTCCTGGATTTCTTCAGGCGTGAGACCCTGCTTGTCGAAGGCGACGAAGTAGAGACCCATGAAGAGGAATGTGCCGATCCATACGAGGCGCCAATTCAGTGAGTGAACGTTGCTTGCAAGTGGGCGCATGACTGCTTTCTAAACAATGTTGAAACGGAGGACGTGGAGGAAGTTGAGGAGACRGTGTCTAAATGTCGACATTGACTCGGTTCAAAAAGTATAGCTGCCCCTCGCTGRGTGGCGTATTGGAATGTGAGACATCATAGCGGGCCTTCAGCAAGGGGTGCAATTTTGCTGTTCTAAAACGATTACTAGTGAGGATGCTTGCATCGAAAAATGAATGACCGTAGTGTTAAGGGCAAATTTGTTTCCCTTCGCTATTGGCTTTCCCGATGGCTCGTGGTGCCACCCGATCTTCAATTTCTCTGTTTTTTAGCGAGGGGAAARGGGGCAAGAGCGATCTCGCGAGGCGCATCGACAGGGATCGGTAATTGGAAGGCGAGGATCTTATTGAAAATTGCCTCTAGGACGAAGTTGAGGTAGCGTTTAGATATAAAAGAAAATCTATGACCTTCAGATCAGAGTCCTGCCTTACAGCGGAAGATGAGCCGTTGACATTGTGTCACCTCGCACAAAACAACCCCTTTGGAACCCAGCTTCCCGATTATTACTACGTCTTCCATGACCTTTATTTTGCCACTTGGATTCCAAATCGAGAGCATATAAGGATTCCATAGCAACTTCATGCAAAAAGAGTCAGGTCCTCAGACCATTTTGCTTTTCGTGTAGCTCTCAGAAATAGTGTATGAAATGTCAGCATCACCCGGTTATTGCGATTGACAAAGCGCTTTGAAGGAAAAGCCTATAGCACCAGAGACCACACCCGCCCCAAGCGCAACGCCATAAGTATACCCATATGCAGGCTGCGCATACTGCGGATCTGTTTCGAAATTAACCTTTCCCCCGCTCAGACACACGAATTGCTGCGTGGCCTGGTACACAAGACAGCACAGGTAATCATTCCTATTCGAGGCATTAGTGCTGACTTTATAGAACAAGACTTGTGCTTCTATGCCGCCAGGTGTACTTGTGGCRTAGTAGCCTCCACCGTAAGCGTCATACTAGAGGTGGTTAGTGGTGAGGTCYAAGGTYAACGTCGTCCCTAGGGATTGGTTGAATTGGAAGAAAAGGTAGTCTCCCTGCTCGCTTGCACCATGAATCCTTTTGGCAAAATGTGGGTTGATCTGAGATTGTAGATTCGCTTGGCAATTGTTATCGACGTCCTGTCTTTGGTTAGCGAGCAGAAGGCTTGGCCCACGTCGAGTATTCTTACTCATTCTATGTCAGGCAGAAAATACGATACGATTGAAGTACAACGGYCTGTGGCTGTTGAAATAAAAATCYAAAAGCGCTCTTGGCTTAGAGATCTGGCAAAGCCAATTCACTTGCTATATACTTACACGAAAATATGAAAGGGACAATTGAACAAATGAGCAGTCCCTTCCTAAAGGATACGTCTTGGATCTTGGAAGTTCAACTTCACTCGGCCCAGACGAGCCTGTCGCACACTGACTGGTTCCGATAAGACAGTAACGTATGACTTGACAGCAGAGCCAGATTCCCACACTGCACTAGCATTGCGCGGGRGTAAGCAGTCTCTTTCGAACACCGAGTCCTGCGCTGGCGCTTGTCGCAGGATCTTGAGATCRCAACATCAGTACTCCATCCATGTAAAGCGTTGGTGGGATTATTTYTTYAGTTGTTGGACAGATGGAAAAAGAAGGCACCTCTCATACACTAGTCTCATCCGTCGATCTAAAAGCGAAGGAGGCCCTTCTGGTGATTGCTACACATGTTTCTTCTCAAGGTGGTGATCAAACTTGGAAGGCGCGATACAGCCTAGCTTGGCCTGCCCAGTGACCTACTTCAAGACGTCCATTCCCAGTCCGTGGCCAATATGTGGAAAGGCGGAACGATATGGCGTCAYTGGACGAGAAKAAGAGGGCTTTCAAGTCCTACTGTATACTGCAGCTTCCGAGAGTGGCTTCAGCCCCTCGTAGCTTCCGGTCTCGGGAAAGACYTGCTGCTTTGTCTTGAAATCGCCTTATAGTTTCACAAATGACAGCAGCTCAAAGCTTGACAGCAATTCCCATCGAAAATCCGCTCTTTGCTTGAGCAAAAGAATCTGTGTCTCTAGAAGAATGAATTTTCACCCCCGGCTGTAAGTAGAGACTCAATGATTGTCCGCCACTCAAACGACAGCCTTAATTGATGATGCACTGTTTTTTCATGCTTGGAGAAGCGAAATGACGACGCTCGAGCTATCTATGAAGACCGAAAAATCGCTTGATGCTAGCAGCTTCCTCTAGCACTTGAGAATCGTCGCGTCATTTTCTTCTCCGGGCATAAAAAATCCATCGTCCTTTTCCTAGCACGGCATCGATGAAACTTGCTATGGGGAAAGTTAGATGTGGAGGATGCCAGTCATCTCAAAACCCGAGTCTGGTTTTCATCCTCGGTCAATAGTGAGAATTTCCTATCCATGTTGCTGAGCTTCCATATTCAACCCTTCAAGGGAAGGTRCAGATGGGAAATGACAGCAAGACAACCTCTGACAGCAACCGTGACTCAACCCAAACCACGCGCAGGCTYACAGCATCATCCAGCATGAAAAACGCCTAGACCGCAAAATCAAGGGTGATTTCAACCTATAGCATTCACAGTTGCGTCTCCCGTCTCGTAGACCTTTTCTATGCTTCTTGCCGTGCGCGGAGCCACTTAATTTGCCTTGCAAGCTAGAATTTATAACCCCCCTCACCTCATCAGAAGCAACTTTCCGGATACTAATCAGTACGAGGGAGAAGATGAGAATCAGCAAGAGCGAATGAGATATTAGTTGGTGCCGGAGGGGATAAAAGCACCACCATCACTTGGTGGAAGTGCAAGCAAATGGAAAATATTTCAAGACAATGACAGGAGATTGGYGGCGTAGAAGGATGGAAGTTTGGATCTGCCTTGAGAATACTTGTACTTCATCTTTGGGGTTAAGTATGTTTTGCTCTGTGGCTCTCTTTGTGTGGAAGTAGGAGCTGGCAAGTGACAGCAGTTTGAGGTTGACAACAACGGCGGACCTCCATTCAATGAAGACGCGAAAATCAAGGAAATGCCTAGAACGCAGAGCTTGAGAAACCAATCTGATATGCAAGAATGCGGAGATACAGCTTTCATGCAAGTGGCAAACYCCCCTGTCTTTTATTGCAGCTCTTCTCTATCTGCTACTTAAGATTTGGGCGAGTAGTGTGGGCTATATAGTTGCTGGATGTGACAGTGAATATGAGTTGTACTGCTGTAGACTTTGGAGGTAAGAGGGCGGGATGGCACTTGCCAACGAAGGAGTACTTACAAGCAAGAGGGAAACAAAGGGCGTGATAAATAAAGTTCAAGAAGAAAGCAGTGGTTGAGAACGCGATTAGGAATGCAAATCTATTCATTTCGYATGCAAAGTCATGATAGTCATGCGCCGCGTCCAAATGCTAGAAGCTAGTATGTATACCTCTACGCAATGCAACGCCTATGCCTTTCTCGTTCCCTCCTGACGACTCCAGCAAATCATACACTCTCTTCTTTACTCCCTTGTTTCTCCTTGGTCTTCTCCTCTTCCTCCTTCGCCCTCCTAACAGCCTCCTCCCCCACCACCCTCCACTGCCYACCTTCTTCTTCAACCGCAGCCTCCGTCCACGTCTGCATCCCCGTCCTGCCCACATTAAACGCATTTAAAGCCGTCCCAAAATACCTCTCCCGTCTCGTCGTGCTCCTAATACCTCCCTCTAGGGCGCTCATCGCCGCGCGGGTAGTCCTCATCTTCTTCCTGCTTCCACCTTCACTCAGCAGCCCGCTCATCTTCACGCGCTCAGACTGCAGCCGCGCGTCAGAAGCGACGATGGAGCGGATGTAGGGCGCGAGATCGAGGGTGATGAGTGAGAGATGCCGGTCGAAGGAGGAGGCTTCTAAACTTGAATTGGAGAATATTGTGTTGGGAACTTCGGAGATGGGGCCAAATGCTAGGCTGATGTCCGCGCGGGAAAGGTAGGGGGAAGGTGTGATAGCGGATTTCTTGATTAGAGAGAGGACGTTGGATTCAGAGGGGCGGTCGAGCTGTAGTGGGATCTCGAAATTGTGCGCGAGGTGTTGGTCGACTTGAAGGTATTTTCTGGCGCGGGATTTGAGGAACAGGGAGAGGGATTTGCTGGTTGTGGTGAAGTCGGTGAGAAGGGTGGCTTCGATGAGGTCGTGGGCGAGGGTGTAGTCTTCCCGGGCTTTGGGGGATAGCTCGGGCGGGTTGAGCTCGAGGAGGGTCTGTGGCGGTCAGTCATGTATCCAATGAAGAGGGTGGTATCTGACCTGATGATCTGATGCAAAGGTCCGATCAGAAAACAGATCTGCCTCACTCATGGCCGCTGTGAAGTCCTCATAGATGCCAAGAGCGGCGACGTCGTCCTTCTTATCATTCGAGATRTTTTGGATCTTCTCTGCCCAAGAATCGACGCCGATGTTCTCCTGCCAATTACCAACATCCAGTTGCCACCCATCCCATGCCTCACGCAAAATTTCTTCCTCGATGTCAAGGTAGTGAGCGTGACTTTCAAGTACGTCTTGAGATAGCCAGCCCATCCCTGCCTCATAAGTATTTTCACTGACTACACGAATGGTCTCTCCATTTTTATCGACGTCGCTGCCCTTCCGCCAACGAGGGTAAAACCAATCCAGTCCAGCCTTCAAGTCGCCGACAGCGAACTGGCACCAGAAGTTCAGATCTGTAAGAGAAGCTCGTAAATCAAGGCCTCGCCCCTCGTACAGGCTTTTGACAGCRTTACGCCGAAGGACATGGCCCTCACAGCCGGCAACCAATAACATGTAGTCTGTCGCAAGGTCGGTAGGAGGTGGCGCGAAACGTATGACCGCATACAGCTTGAGAGCATTCATGGGAAGAACAGACTCGTCACTGCAAGTGAGGATGATTGGGCGCTTTGAATTTATCGTAAGCTCCAGGATGGTGGGCCAGAAGTTCTGATCCTCTTTGTAAAGAACATCAGCTTCCTCGATCAGGATGAGAGATTGCTTCTGCTTCTTTGCCGGGGCTCTAGCGATAGGCTTCTCCTTAGTCTCCTTTTTGGATTCYAGTTTCGGCTTGGTGGGTTTGGCTTTTGGCTTTGCTGGCTCTTTCAGTTTGAAAAAAGAATTCATCGTCCCTTGCCGTCCACTTTGAAGATCCTGTGCGAGGGCATCATCAATACGCTTTTCGTCTTCATTGGCCGGGGCCTTCTCTTGAGACCGTTGCACAAGATGATTTCGCGTCATGTCGCCGACTTTCTCCAAAATATCCTTGCCGCTACGCCTGCTGCTCGAGTTGATCTCAAACACCTCGAAGCCAAGCTCTTTTGCAACAGCATAGACAGCGGCCGTCTTTCCAGACCCGTGTGGCCCGCTGATGACAACAGCATTTGTAACCCTTCCCGAATCTTTTGCTGTGTTGCCGGCCCTGATGACAGTCTTCTTGAACAAGCCCGGACCCGCACCTGGGACGGCGTTGTCTTCTGGATCAGTGATCTCATCCATGTCGTCGTCTTCTTCGTCGCTAGAAACGACAAACCCATCAAGTTTCTTCGACTTTCTCTTGCGTTTGCCAGGGTTCTCAGACTTGGGCCCGGATCTTGATACTGATGAAGCACGGCTTCCAGATTTGTCGCCTGGTCCAGTGTCCACAGACTGCACCATCGATTTTTGCAGCCATTCTTTTAAAACCAACGCCTCGCGACCGCTCTGCAGGACATCTGCGGCACATGTGGGGCAGTACTTCTGTGTCCAAGACTGCGTCTCGCACTGGCCCCGGTCGAAGGCTGACATGGTCTTCGGAATTGAATTATAGACTTTTGTTAATGCTGTATGTGGCGCTGCCCGTGCTGGGGCACCTGTCTGAATCTCATCATCGCTAGAGCTTGCTGACCCGGGTCTGAGAAGGGGGACGTTTGCTCGGAGTTCGCTTCGGACGCGTCTTTGTATGGAGCTCCCACCTTCATAGTGTTTGGTCGGAATTCGTAGGCAAGGAGGCAGGGGTGGAAACTCATCAAGGTTGAACTCTAGAAGATCCTCGAGAACGTTTCCAATTCCTAGATCCGTGGCAAGCGTAGCAATGATGTCTTCATTTGCACGAATCTGAACAGCTTGATACTTTGACTTTTTAGACTTTGATCGAAGTTGTAGAGGTTCAGTGCAAGGCCCAGGCCAGGTCTCACGACCCCCCCTGTCGCCACGTACATGAACCATGCCTTGCCATGGCCATGCCGGCTCGACTGCCCCGGGAAATTTGAGAATCATRGGAGACTTTCCAAAGCCGRCAAATGGGGTTGCTTTCGGTTTGGGTGGAGAATYCGGCTGTCTAGCGATACGCCCTCTGGTCTTCCAATGGACCGCTGGCTTTGCAATCTCTACCACGTCTGGAGGTGAAGGTTTCTCTGCAGCGTCTTCTTTTTGGTTTGCTGCTTTGGGGGCAGCTTTGCCCAGAAACAGAGGATGCAAAGTCTTTGGTGGCAGGATTGGAGTTGGCTCTGCTTGCTTCGGCGGTTCTGGAGCCGGCTTGGTGGGCATGAAAGTACTCAATCTTACGCCATTCAAGATCTTTCCGATTTTTTCACCAATCTCCAGTGGAAGCCATTGATCTTCACCATAACGAACAGTCACGATCTTGGACTTTGGTGGCTTCTTCCCTCTACCAGGTCCCTTTTTCTTTTCCTCGACAGTCGGTGGCGGATTCTTGGCTGGAGGTGATCCGATTGTACCGGTCTTTGGATTGAACTTGAGGATTTTCTTAGGYTTGCTATCAGTCGCTTCTTCTGGTTTCGCTTTCAAGTTGAAGAACGAGTTTTGAACGGCAGGAATTAGTTGACGTTCGGTAGCTTCAACGTTCGTTTTTGGCGTCGATGGGCGTGCACCATTTGGCCCATTTTCTGGCGGCTCTAAAGTTTCTGGGTTGGTATTTGTATYAGAAGGTACTACTACTGGCGGATRCTGTGTGCCGTTGATTGTAGACGATCCGTTGGCTAGCTTAGGAAGTGCAGCAGGAGCGACAAGTGGTTCGGACGCTATGGCTTCTTCGAGAGACGCAAGTTTCCTTGAAGCCTTCCTTGGCTCTGTCGCCTTGGCTGGCTCCTTCCCCGCCGCTCCTGTCCTCGGTTCTTCAGGTTCCGGCGAGTTTGTTTTCCGTCGCTTCCTTCTGCTGTTATTTGGGTCGACTTCAAGCAGCTCCGCCTGTCCATGTTTATTTTCTTGAGATTCAGTAGACGGGTTCGCCAGGACTGAAAGACTTGAGGCGGCTTCRGTCTTCTTCGTCTTCTTTCTCGGTCGTCCTGGGGCCTTTTTAGGTGCAGCTTCTCCTTGGGGGACAGAGTCGGTCTCTTCAGGAGCCTTTGGGGCTGGTCGTGGTTCCTTCTTCGGGTTGGTATCTCGTGGTTCTGCAAACCTAGTTAAAAGACTGAAATAATATTTAGGCATTTGACAAACACATACTTGCACCCTTCTGAAAGAGAGGATAGACAGGGTTCCGCTCCTCATTCAGCTCCCCCATGGTCATTGTAGCTAACGCTGCCATTCGAGGCTCAGAAGTGTATGGCGGAACGCGAGGATCACGCGTCCCGCAGACCCTAATCCGATGCTCTCATCGCAGATTTAGCATTGAAAGGGTGTTTTAAAGGATATCGAGAATRGAGAAGAACATAAAAGTACCAATTCGTCCTGCGGAGGAATAAAAAGGACAAGATAGTTACAAGAGAATGGCAGGATGCAGAATCAAGTGAAATTATCGGCTGGCCAGGAACCGCGTTTTACAGAAGTTCGCGCGACGGCCCGCTTCCAAAGTACAAAATMTTGGTCGCCGTAGCTAGCGCCGCAGATTCTTGCCGGCCTCCGTGATTTTTTTCTCGAAGCTTGATAGTAATAGAGAAATCTTGCTTGAACTCCAGCAACGAAACTATCCACGGCACTTTCACACAATGTCGTCGAAGTTTTCGTTGCAGAGTCCATATGTTGTGGCTACTCTGCCACGGCCTATCGATCATAGAGATGGACGTTACGTTGTGGGTGAGGTTTGTGGAGGGGCACCCGGCGCAAAAAAAAGAAAGAGGTCGGAACTGGCTGTGGGAATTGACGGTGAAGGTTTGAATCTATACGATGTGAGATCTATTTCGAGTCCGCTTTCCTTGAGAAATATACTAATTACTGTTCAGATCCCCGCATCAAGATTAATTACCTCATACGCCTTGCCTCCTCAATCCTCTTTTACCTGCCCTCCTGTTTCACTGCGAACTCGACTCTCCAAAAGCAAAGTTGAGCGGAAAACATACGCTTCCACCACCGGCGTGCAGTCCCAAATCTCACTGTTCCACGATATTACAGAGGGTGCTACCCCCGCGAAGACTTCTTCTAAGACACGCAACCTGAAGAATGTTACAACTCCTGTGGTGTTTATYGGTGTCGTTGCGGCAACATTCGGGCCAGACCTCTCGGCTACCTCTCAAGATTTGGTGATTGTGCGGAAAGACGGCAACATACAATGCTTAGACGGCGAGACATTGGAGGAGAAGTGGACATCCCCTGCTAACGCTCTCCTTGATGCACACGACACGGCTAGAAGCAAAAGTCTTGAGGTGGAGTTTGTAYATTTGACAAATGCGCATGCAGCAAGTCAAAGTATCTTGAAAGGCCGGCAAGATRTGCTTGCAATATTTGCGCAGGATATTTCGGAAGATGGCTTCAATCCAGACATTCTCGTTCTGGTCACCAAATCCTCGGAGTCCTTAACGAGGACACTGCATCTCATCACCCCACCGAGAAGATCTGCCGCTACCAATGGTTCTCAGCACTCAGTACAACTTCTCTTGACTGCGCCGTTTTCAAGTCGGTATAGACAAAAAGACAAAACGTCCTTCGGAACTCAAATATCTACGGGAACACTGCAGCAGTTAAMCAACAATCTCCTGACCAYATTCGACTTGACTGAAACGGGACCCAAGGAACAATCAAGCCTTCTCGTTGGTGATGCGGAATCCTTTCTACGACTCTCAAACACTTCTATCATGGTCTCCTCCGAACATTCAGTCACCGTCTACAATCCAAAATACCAGTCGATTTTGGCAACAGTCGATCTTGATACTGACACTGGGAAGGAATCATTGAAGCGCAAACGAGACAGCGATGTGGATAGGACTCTTCAGAGATCTTGCAATCTTGTGACCTATTTCCCCAAGCTAGCTACTGCCGTGGCTGTYAGAGACAATAACCTTATCGCGATCCAGATTGAGGGACACCAGGATCGTCAAGGCAAACCTCGTGCGGCAGGTCTGCTCATTGACTCTCTCGGATGCTCAGTCAAAGAGCAGCTGCGGCCTGGGCGTGGCAAGAAGGGCTTGACTCAAGTGGGGTCTAAAACAATGGACGCCTATCTCCCTGGCACAATCACCGTCGCTGAGGGGCCTTGGTCGGAACAAATACAGAACCTTGAAGAGGCATTCTCTGCCGACGACGCCGATAAGTTCGACAAGCTCATTGCTGAGAAACTACCTTTATTGGCAACCACTAACAAGAATYTTACCAATGGAGCGAAAGCCCGAGCTTCAAATGTCGATCGCCGCTGGGTCATATATGCTTTAAGCAAAATCTTTACCGCAATTGACGGGCCAGATGACGACTCTAGCCTGTCTGTCTCATTTTACCCACCAAATATCTTTATGTGGCTGATCGAGGCGGGGCATATGACAGCTGCCAACATCGAGACAGCTTTGAGGATCGAAACCAGCGCATCTTCGACTAAATCTATTCCAGCAGGCGACTTGATCAACGCAATCGTCGAGCTGAATCCTGACATGGATATGCTGCTCGCATTACTGAGCAAAAACTATCTGGGAGCCGCAGAAATTCTGCACGCCATTCGGAAATTAATGGAAAGCTTAGAGATGCTTGGAGACAACCTCCCCAAATCACAAATATTGCTCACAAATGGCGAAGAAGCAGCACTGGTGAATGGCGATGCTGAAGAACAACTAAAACAGCTGGAACAAAAAGTCGAGGAAGACTTAGAGATAGCCGAATACCAGCTTGGCTCCGGATCTGGTGTGCGCACACAAGCACTAAGTCTAGCCCTCTCAAAGCTCTACACAAACCCGACCAACACCATCGTCCGCGCCCTACAGACAACTTTCACTCACCAAGAGACTGTATGCCTAATCTACCTCCTCAAATTCGAGCTCGCACGCGGATCCTGGACCTCTAAATACATCCTCGAAGACGGCTTAGAGATCAGCGAGGACGGCGCCGAAGTCCCAGAAAGCGCCATCGTGCTCATCGCTAGCCTTCTTAATAATTGTATTGATGCAATTGGTGCCGGCGGCTGGCTGTCCGGCAACCTGCGCCTCGTGCAAGGCGACCCCTACGAAGCTGAAGAATTGATCTCCTCCTTAAAACTCGAAGTGACCGCGGCGCTTGAGGGCATCGAGGAGATGTCGTTCTTGAAAGGCCTTACGACGGAGATGGTAAGATTTGGGACACAGGTGCAGAAGAGCCTTCCGGAGGAGCAGGCGAGGAAGAAGAGGCTTGTGGCGATACCGGGGAGTGAGAAGGAGACTAGGTTATTGCCGCTCGGGATGAAGGCTGAGACGCAGGTGAGCAGGCTGAAGGTCGGTGCGGGCGGAGAGGTATATGAGCGCAGTGCGAGGGATGTGGGGTATTTGAAGAGTCAGAAAGTTGGGAAGTATACCCTGGAGAGGATTGTGATTTAATGTCCGGGTCTCAATATCTAGGTATCTAGTCAGAGAAGAGATGCCTATGACCAAGCCCCGGGAAATTGTGGAAGACCAGATCCTCCTGACGCCGATGTGARGAGAATACAGTAACTGCGGCTACTCCTGCAGGCCCACCCTACAGTACTGTAAGCACCGCACCACCAACCCTGGCCATATAGAACAYGAACAACCTCCACACATCGACCTTGCAAARGGGGAAAGGCCTTAYCTCAACGCGCAGCTTTTGTGTTGGGGAGCGCCTTTTTCRGAGAGATATCAATAAGAAATACAAGTTCGGCGAAAGCGAGATGGTCCACCTRGAGGACCTCGAGCCCGCTTTGAACAGAATCACGGCGAATCGAAAGTTTGCGCTCATTTTCTACGACTACAAAGCTGATATTCCGTTCCTCGAGCGTTTCCAAATTCGTTTACAGCCAGACTTCTTCTTCGACACATGTTATTCTGCAAGGAAGACAATGGGATATTGTGAGGGGTTTCGATTYGGGGATTTGGCGAAGGATTTCCTTGGGCTCGACATCGCTAGGCCTGCAAAATTCTGTAAGTTGCTTTTTTCTACCGTGAAAGCGTTTTCGATTCTTGAAATCTACACTACTCGAACAGTACGTCAATTACCCAACCTGGCACGCTRGATGTGTATTTCCCCTCACTCACAAACATCCGACTGTCCCTTCTGCTATAAGCTACTTGCCCCAACATACGGCTGGCAGCAGTAAGAGCTTGCATCATTGCCTGCCACTCTACACCTCAATTCCGATACGCAYAGCTATAGGACCCAGCTTTCATACAGGATATGGAACTCCGCAGGAAAACAATCACAGATATCTCAATGGTTGTGAGACATCGTTCTAGCTCTTCTTGGGGTTSTGATATGTGGCTTCTGACTAGGAGCTTTGCTAAGGCATACGGTGAGCAATGACGCAAGCTTTTACTTCAGAAGACAGCGGCGGCTGCACACACTACTGCGTATTACATGAATGCTCTATTAAGAAGGTATCATCYTTGCCTCTACCACGCGCAAACCTTGAATCATCCCGCTTCTGCCTCGATTTAAGTATTGAAATCGAAATCATTGGAGACCGTTGTGTATTGAAGCCACATATTGAGGCCGGCAGCAATGGGAGAAGGAATAGGGTCATAGACTGGAGTGCTGTGATGCTGTTAGGATCACAAGTCCCTAGAACGCATGCATACCGCAACAGGCCCCCGGAATTCCCGAATCGTGGCTATCCCTTTTGCTGAAGGCTCATACACCGAAGACCTTCTGGCTACTTAGGACGTCTGCCATTGTATGGAGCTGGTAATGGATTTCTGGTCGCAGGCTGTGCGTGGTTGCTTTCACTGGATCTGGTTTGACTAGCTGCATGTCAGAGGCAGGCAAGCTACAAATGTTCCGAGACCCCGTCACAGTAAATTTATGATACTTATATTAAACTGAATGCTTCCAAATTAGTTTTTTGTTTTGCAGCGTTTCCTTCCTTGAATCTATTGAATCATGCCGCTGACAGTTATACCTAGTTCACAACGCCGGCAACGATGCCAACATCACTCTTCGCGTATTCCTCATGCTCCTCGTCGTCGAGTCCTGCAACTCTCCTACGCTAGTGCTTGATCTCACGGCCCTCTAACAGAGAATCAAAGTGTGCTTGAAAGCTCGAGCTAAATCCATGTTGCTGGTCGGTCATGCCTTCACTGGACTTTCAACATTCAGCCTGGAACGTTAGAATGAGGCGCATAAGACTTAAGATTTGAATGTCTCGAACATCTCGAAAGCCGTTGAAATGTTCAAATGGTCGTGTTCCTGGGTCGGATTCCGGTGTGGCACTGCTGGCAGAGCACGATTCCTTCCTTCCATTCCTGGTTTCAGCGCAACAAAGGTAAGAGCTCGGCATTACTCTGCGTATACCGGCTTTTCAATGTCTATAATTCTTGCATGCGCTAGGTCCCATATAGCATACGTTTGGATACAACTRGCTRCTGACCAATGTTCCACTRATTCTRGAACATTGACCTGGCCATCCAAAAGCCATATTACAGCGRGTTCTAGACAGCGCTTCTGCCAAGGTGTATGGCCCTAAGTTTTTAGACGCAAATGCAAGGCCGTAGGTCCAAGGCATAGGCGCACTTTCCCCACGAAAGTTACCATATTTCCCTGTGTCCCAGGAGATCTTCGACTTCCGAAATCGATACCACATCCCAYCTTCAGCAACCATTCGTCCAACCATCATATCTCCACGACACATCATTCTGCCCTTATCGCCATCGCCATGTATACCTACATCGATGGGGTTATCCAAACAGTCTGCGATGTTTGTAAGGTAATTTGCCCATTGGCCCACTATTACTGCCTTCACTGCCCCAGCTGTCATATGTGTCCGGACTGCGTTGCCAAGGGCGAAGGCTGCAAAAATAACGATCATCATTGGAGCAAGCGACAGACCGGGGCTGGCCTCCTTCCAACAATCATCCGCGTCGATATACCTCGAAGCCTCGCAACCATGCAAGAGCCGTGTCCCTTGAAATTCACACCACCTTCATCCAACRATACACTRCARTCACTCTTCGCCAACRAGCATCGGTTCATCCGCCACGTCAATCCTCGCGAAATTCTCATTAAAGCTGTAGGTGCATGTCGATATGAAGATAGTCCACTAGCCCGCGGTGGCTGCATGTTTGAATATCGCCCGACGGTGCTGCRGGATAATGTTATCTGCGAAGGCAAGGYCAGGTGGAGTCTCGAACGTACCGGTCCGGATGGCATCGTATGGCCACAATCCAAGAACCGCGCCGCGCTTCGGGCGATAGTCGGTGCTCTTAGGTTCCTAGATTGGGCTTCTGACTGGCATGGAGACTGGCAAAATCTTGTTATTGCCATTAACTGTCCTTATGTTACCACCGATACTTGGCAACGGCTCCAGCAATGGGAAGCAAATAAATGGAGGAAAYACACTGACCCACAAGACCCCGAATCGCACATGCTCATCGAGGATTCGGACTTGTGGAAGCTCTTTCGGAGCAAGCTTCGGGAACTTCAACAAGGGGGTGTGAGGGTACTCTTGTGGCAAGTCTCTTCAGCGCATAATGGAGGACTAGATAGCAAAGCCGCGAGCAACGCTTCCCGCACTGAAGAAGTGGCGGTTTTCCATGACGTAGTGCCAGATGGACTCGCTCAGCACAAATTCACGGCTTATCGCCCTTAGTTGCGAGAGTTATCCGCTCGGCGAAAAGTCCCAGAACTTTTGAGACAATGACCAAGCGCGGCGCAGAGACCCTCTACCACAAAGCTGCGTAGGCAGACGAAGCACAAGATTGATCATCAGTGTACTTGATACTTATTACTAGCGCATAAAAAGTCTCACAAACAGTGGTACATTATCGATTGTTCTTTCTGTGCAAGTTCATACCCTCTAAGTAATTCTAGACTCGTGTGACTATGGCGGCATCTAGCAATCATCACATTCAGCCCCACCCCCACAATCAGCATACTCTCGCTCTTGATACTCACCTGATGCCGTACACGGTTTGCCAATGTTATTTGACGTACCAAGCCTCGCTTCCTAAATACCTATTAAGATGCCCCTATTTGGTTTAGAGTCAGCATTCAAGTCTCGAGGATGAGACGGAGGGGAGGTCCATCCGCGTCCGTGGATTGGTAGCTGCGAAGAACTTCTTCTGAAACGATTATTTTTATTGGCTTTCCTCAGTAGGCATTTTTCATCTAGTAATTCTGTGCTGGCTCTTCTCTTTTGAATTGTGATAGAGATAGTTGGAAAAAAGTGGCTATTATGGCTGGGAACGCCACTGTAAAAGCTGAGCCAATCAAATCATGCGGCTATGGTAGCCCTCACTTCAATCTACGTTAAGGAGTTTACGCAATACTGATAYAATTATCTTGGGCAAGAGCATGTCACGGGAATAAGCCCTGGCCATGCTTCTCTACTTTATATACCTCTCAAYGCAGATGCCTCCAACTCACTCCCAAATAAAGCAGGTACAGGCGGTAGTCAGGGATGAGCGGCGAATGGTGGGGGAAGCGAGCCCCCTAAATTCTGGGATGAGCGCTAGCTTATCTTTGTCCGATCAAACCATTCAAAGGTGTCATAATTGTACAACCAACGTCCAACGCATTGGTTGCGTGTAAGACCGCGGCTGTAGCTTTGTGTGTGCCGGCTATCTGGTCTCCGTCCGGAGGATCCAAGTGATTCAAGCTTATGAACGTTYCGGCAAGTGTCCCCGATTACGGTTTGCCACTTCGCCCACTCTTGCCCAATCGGGCTCTTCAATGCCCTTTATAGCTAACGCAACTCCCAGTCTCAAATTTTGTTACTCATCCAAGAAGTTCTGGAAGCTTGATGAGAAGATGGCTCCCACAAAGCACCCCCTGGACCCAATCACACCAGCCGAGATCACCCAAGTCTCATCCCTGCTCAAATCCATCTCGCCCAACTACTCGCTGCACTTCAAAATCATCACCATCACCGAGCCCCCCAAATCCCAACTCATCGCCTACCTCAAAGCCGAAAGAGATGGAAGTCCCCTACCATCACTTCCCCGCCGTGCTTCGGCTCTGTACTACCACCGCGGAACGGCGCGCTTATTCAAAGCTACTGTGAACGTGGATGCGAATGCTGTGGAGGAGGTTCAGCAGTTGGAGTCTCATTTCCACGCCCAGGCGGATGTGAATGAGATCCTGGAGATGAGGGATGCGTGTCTTTCACACCCGAAGGTGAAGGAGCGGATTGAGAGGTTTAAGTTGCCGCCGCACCTGCACGTGGTTGCTGATACGTGGCCATATGGGCGAGATACTGAGGATGATCATTCTCGTTATGTTCAAGTAAGTATTTTGCTCTCAGAACTTCAAGAYGGAGATGTTGATGATGAACAGTGTTATCTTTTCGCGGAGGGCGAGCACCCCGGCTCAAACCACTATGACCTGCCCCTTCCATTCTCCCCCATCCTGGACATGACCACCAAAGAGCTCGTAGA
>QYSG01012179.1:0-24705 GCA_003988875.1 Lachnum nothofagi
ATATTTATTTATTTAAATTAAAATATATTAACTTTTATATAAAATATTTATATTTAATTTAAAAACTATAATTATTAATAATAAAATAAATAAAATAAAGAAGGGGGGTCCCAGGGGGTCTCCCCCTGGTATTTAATTTTAATAATAATAATTTTTAATATAATTAATTAATAATAAAGATTTTAAAAAATTAATAAAATATTTATATTATAATATTTTTAAAAATAATAGTTCTTATTTTATATTTATTTATTTTATAATATTAATTTTAATATTTAATTTAATTTAATTTAATTATATTTTAATAAATTAATATATAAATAATTATTATTATAAAAAAAGATTTAAGGAAATCTTCCCCTAGTAAATAATATAATAAATAACTAATGTTTTTATTAAAATTATAATATTAATAATATAAAATTATTTATAATAATAATAAATAATATATTTAATATTTAATTAATTAAATGATTTTTGATTTTTGATTTTAATATATAATAAAAATTAATAAAAATTAATATTATATTAGTTTTTATTCTTATATAAAAATTTTAATTATTAATATAAAATATTTGTATTTAATTTAAAAACTATAATTATTAATAATTTTTCAAAAAAATAATTTTTAATTTTTAATTTTTAATAAAAATAATTATTAAAAATATTAAATAAATTTTATAATAAATTAATTAATTGGTTTTTACTATTATTTATTTTAAAAATTAATAAAAATAAAAATTTTATTTATATATATTTATATATATAATTTAATAGTTTAATTTAAAATTTATAAAATTTAAAGATTTTATAATATATTTTATATAATTTGGGTTTTTATTATTTATTATAAAAACCCTTTATAAGCCCCACGCAGTGGCCCCCGGAGGGACAGCGGAGCGTCTTTTATTAATAATAATAATATAAATTAAATAATAAATAATAAATAATAATAAAATCCCTGTGCTGGGCTTGCCGTTACCCCGCGTGACGGCACATGTTATTTATTAATAATAACTTTAATAAAATAATTAGTTATATTTAGATTATATAATATAAAAACATAGCCGTAATATAAAATAATAGGAATTTATTTGGATTTATTATAGTTTTTAAATTTATTATTTAAATTATTATAATAAAATTCTAATTTTTTTATATTTGCTAAATTAACTAAAAACAAAATATTTACATTATATATATAAAAAGCAATTGGATTTATTTATATATTAATATTAATATAGCCGAAAAAAGATTTATTCTAATATTAAATTTGATTTTAGAATTTTTTAATATTAAATTAAATTTTAGAATTAGATTAATTTTTATTAAAGTTTTTATTTAAGTTTTTTCTATTATTAATTATTTTATATAATTTATATTTATAATAAAACCAATAAATTTAAATGAATTATAATGCAAAATAAGCATTAATTAATATACTAAAATTAAAATAAAATTAATTATCTTAATATTTAATTCAAAATTTATTTAAAGGTTTTTTTATATTTTAGAAGCTTGTTTAATTGTAATTTAAATACTTAATTCTGATTAATTAAAGGGAAAGTTTAGTTATATGGAAAAATCATAAAAAAAACGTTTTTTGTAAATTTATAAAAGATTTTTTTAGCTATGATAAAAAATATTTGTTTATTATTATTATTGTTATTATTATAATTATTTAAAGTTTTATTAATATTTTTATATTTTAATATTAAAAAACATTATATTAAATATATTATTATTTTAATTATTTTTAATTCAGTATAAATAAAATTTTAAATATTCTTTGAATTTTAAATTAAATATAGGCTTTTTTTAAACTATTTAAATTTCTTTTTTCTAAGGTAATATTACTTTTTTTAATTTTATTTACAAATAAAATACTTAAACAAACGATATTTCTTATTATATATATATTTTTTCAATTAAATTTTCGGAAAATTTAATTTATAGTTTTTTAATTTTTAATATTTTAAAATAAATATTTTAGGGTTTTATTTAATAATAAAAGCTAAATTAATTTTGTTTTATTTAATTTAAATTAATTAACTATAATTATTATTTTTACATAGATTTTTAATTGTAAAAATAGCTTTTATATAGCTTTAAGCTATTAAATTAAACAAATAATAATAGAAAATAATAATTCTTTTAAATATTACTAAAAATACCATTATATAATAATTTAAAAAAAATCTATTTTTTTATATATATTTTCAAAAATACATTTTTTATAAACAAAATCTTTACTAATGCTTATATAACAATTTTTCTTATAGGATTTTTTAATGTTTAGAGCTTTTTTAGTATAGTTTTTGGGTTTCTTTTCATAGTTTTATAGAGTTTATTATAAAAATCTTTTGTTATTATAGCTATAGTTCTTTTGGTTAAAATAATGTTTCTTTTTTCTAAATAGAATATTATAAAAATTAATATTTTTGTAATTATGGTTTTTAGTATTGTTATTTATAAGTAATTATTAAAAACTATTATGTTTTTTGTTGCGGTAATAATTCTTTAAGTGTTTATAATTTTTTTTATAGTTTATATATTTTTTAGACTTATTATAATATTAGTGGATATTATTATTAGAATTTATATTAAAAAGGGGTAAAAGTGATAAAAGTGAAGGGCCCCTTGGAGTGAATGTGGGTAAACACTGAAGTTGTAATTCTCTAGAGCTAGGGCTATATATACCGTCACAATATAACAATATTTATTATTATTTTTATAATAATTTTGTTAGAAATTTTATTTATTATTTCGATTGTTATATATATTTTTTCTTTTTTTTTAATTGTTCATCTGCGGTATTATAAACATAATTGTTTTTTTAAATTTATAATAACATCTTGCTACTTTTTGGAATAAAGTTACTTTGGTATAATAATACAATTATTATATAATAAATATTTTTATAGGATTTTTTATTTATTTATTAAGTATTTTTTGTAATTCTTTATTATTTATATTTATAGGTAAATCTTTTTTTTATTTATTTAATTAAAAAGGAATTTATTATTATATATATTTTTATATATTCAAAGATTTTTTGTTAAATAAATGTTAACTATTCTAATATATTAATATAATTTACTAAAGTTTTTTAAATAATATAGTAGAATGCCTTTTTTCGCAATTATTGTTTATATATATTTTTTTAATTCTTAAATTATATAGTAAAATACTTTTATAATTGGTTATCTTTTATATCTGCGGTTTTATAATTACAGAAATATAATATTATAAAAACTTTAAGTTTATTTTTTCTAATTTTAAAAAAATCAAAATTATATAAAATTTCAAAAATAATAAATTTATTATTTTTTTTTTAAAATAAAAAAAGTATTATTATTTTTTGGATTTATTAAATTATTTATAAAAAATTTTAAAATTTTAGTTTTATTTTTATTAATTCAAAAAATTCATTTTATATAATATTATTTTATATTTATTAATTAATATTAATATATTTTTTTTAATTTAAAATTATATAATTTTATTTAATAGTAAAGCCAGAAATTTATAAAATTAATAAGGACTAAGGTTTCTATTCCTATATATATATGCTTTGAGGTTATTCGAAGCGGCCGCTAGTGTCTACACGTAACTAGCTACCAACAGAGTTAATCTCCCTCTCTTAGTTCTCGCAGTTGCTTTAACTTATTAGCTTGTATAAAACTCTCAGTCTATTCCTAGCTTCACTTCCAATAGTATTATATATATCTTCCTAACGAATTTCGAAACATTCTGCGTCCTCGTAGGGATGGGCCCACTCTTTTTCTGCGACAGCCTCGCCGTCCATCCTACCGTACACAAAACATTCGCCGATCATCTTAAAATATTCTTCTCCCCCGCAGAGCTTCTTACGTATCACCACCGGCACGCTGCAACCAAATAGAACACATATGATGTCCTCCTTTCTAGCCTCCGCCGGCACTAAACTGTATGTACTCTGGTCCTCGTCCAATGTCACTCGTCCAAAACGCCTTTCCCACATACCGCTTTTCCGTCGCCCGCTGAGCTACTAGGCAGCGACTGTCAGGTTACATCTCGCAAAAGGATAGATTCTGGAGACACGGGCGAGCCTTGTCAGCGAGCACCTCTAAACGATTGGTTCATGAAGTGGATTCACGGCTATTTCTTTCAAAGGATATTGGCTCTAACTTTAATTATTCAGTTACCTAAAATTCCTCCATCTTCTCGTGTACAAATGAACGAGGAAGACCACTGATTCGATAGCTTATGAAAACATGCAGTATGTAACAACACTAACTACATGAACCAGCATGTGAGCATCTTAGCCACAAAGAGCTGCAAGTGCAAGCACATCACATCGGACCCAGCCCCTTCTCGGCAGTACAGGCCATGATTGGGAAAAGATAATTTCTTGCAATTTTTCTTGAGGGCCATCCTCTCCAAACAGCCCAATCCTCGCCAGAACCTTCCTTAGCACAATGGCGGCTTCAAACTCCCTCCCAGATGGCATGATCAGTCGCAAAAGAAAACGCGGCGAGAATGTAGGCACGCAAGAGATCCCTCGGTTCGATGCTAGTTCGCGTCCTGCTTTGATGGCGAGATCCCGTATTGCTAGGCTGAGGATTGCAATTTTTCGAGTTTTGGGACGGTTCGGAAATACTTACGTCTACCCTCCGCTGCGAGATGGTTTTGATGAAGACATTCGTGTTCTAGTCATCGAACCTGGCAAAACCAATGATCCGATCAAATGTAGATTAGTTCCAAGTGCATTGGATTCCTATGGGTCATCAAAAACCAAAGCGTATCCATATACGGCACTCTCACACTATTGGGGAGAAAGCGACCCAATCTACGAGATTACAGTTACAAGTTACCGCACCCCCAAAAAGCGTCTTGAAAAGCTGCCGCGTTCGGGTGAGGTACTCCGCGACGTTATTTTCCAACTTCGAGAGGGCAAGAAGTGGTGCGAGAGCGGGACAGTTTACGTCAGATCAAATCTCTACGTCGCCCTCCAGAGACTCAGAAGGGAACGGAAGAAAATGTACGTCTGGATAGATGCCCTGTGCATCGATCAGAATGATCCGTATGAGCGCTCTGCACAGGTCAAAAAGATGCACGAGGTCTACCAACAGGCTAAGAATGTGTACATCTGGTTGGGTGACGGCACAGGTATGGAGGAACCAGATCCTAAGGGCTGCTTCAAGTTTCTACGAAAAGTCTTGCACCACGGAAGTTTGTACAATTCATTCGTTACTGACGACATTCCCGCTTTGAGCGAAAATATCTGGGAAGAGGTTGAAAATGTTATTTGTCTTATGTGCAACAAGTGGTTTTCTCGCCGCTGGGTGATTCAAGAACTCGCCCTTGCTCGGAAAGCCACAGTGGTATATGGCAAGAAGAAAATGCCCTGGTCAGACTTCGCAGACGCCATCTCAACTTTTATCAAAAGCATGGAGCTTTTGATTCAATCTAATCATAAGATTCTTGGTGAGGCAAGGGAATTTTATCGATTCCGTTCCATCTATGGATGGAAAAGCATGCCAGCCAATATCCTTGTGGACTTCACAAACAATATGTTTCAACGTCGTGAGCATGGAGGCGTACAGCAACGAGCTATGATTCTGGAAACCCTTATCTCAAACCTCTTGCCGTTTGAAGCATCTGATCCCAGAGACACCATATATGCTGTCCTATCTCTTGCTAAAGATACGTGTCACCCCAAGATGGAAAGAAGTGGAAAGGCGGAGAACTTCACTCTCGACATGAGGCTCGAGCCCAACTATAAAAGGAAAGTACTCGACGTATATGCAGACTTCATTGAATATTGCATCGAAAAATCGAAGTCACTAGACATACTATTGCGCTGGTGGGCTCCAAGTCCATCTAGAAAAGTGGATTTGCAGATATCACGCCTCCTGAGCGAACCAAGACTAAGCCAAAGTGAAGACAGAACTCGCGAGGAAGAATCGTTGCCTTCCTGGATACCCCTCATTCATAAGTCTGCCTATGGTTATCCGACACAGAGGATGCGAGATCGGTGGAACGGCGACAGCTTTGTTGGATCTCCGTTCCTTACTGAGAACAAGGTCTACAGAGCAACTTTAAATCTTCCTCCCCAAATATCTTTTGGATCAACTCGGACTGTCGTCACAGGAAAGTTGGGACAGAGCCAAACTACAATACATGACGGCAGGATCTATATCAAAGGGCTTCGGATCGGAACACTTGGAGCTCTCGCCCCCCGCGCCGCAAACGGTATGATTTTCAAGGAGACACTAGAAATAGCCGGATTCGATCATCAATGGTGGGATACATACCAAGAATGGTCACAAGAAATGTCTCATGTCCAAGTCACGGAGGGGTTTTGGAGAACCATAGTCGCTGACCGTGGCCCTGGCGGAAGAAAGCCACCCAGCTGGTATAATAGTGCGTGCAGCTTCTTTTTGGTCAGGGGTTTAAGGAGAAATGGAGACTTGAGGCCCGATGATGTCCTAGAATTACCAACTACAACTGATATAGCGAAGGAGTTTGGTGTCCGCGTCAAGAATGTTAGGCTGAATGAGCATACTCGGTGTCATCATAAAGTATGCATTGTCTTACAGACCCCTCTCTTGGATACTTGCGCAATGCAAGATGCCGGCTTCGGTGACTGGTTTTATTTTAGTGAGAATCAGAAGTGCGGAAAGGATTATCCCTGGCTCCAGACAACTTTTGAAGGAATGATTCATCCTCAAAATCGAATCTCTGGAGGTATTCCCCTGATGGTGGATTTATTGGTAAGAGTAATGGAGATGCCACACATGCAAGAGAAGCGCATGCCTACTTGATAACGAAGCCGAAAGAGGATACACTATATTTTGATTTTCGAAAAACCCGAACTTAGGGGGCGAATATGCCGTGAATGTTGTTCTTGCAGCAAATACGGAGATTGCGGTCAAAAGTCTTCGGCAATAGGGTTCAAGCCCTGTAGCAGGTCGCCATAGTGATGGCTGTTAGTGTGGCTCGGCCCCAAACTATAGGGCGCTGCAAGGGCTTCGCCCCTGTAACTAGCAGGGTATATTTTTTTTCTAGCTTTCTACTAGGCACTGCGGGTGTTTGGGGGCTTATAGAGTGCATATAGGGGCTTTGAGTAATTGAAAGCCTATAATTTTGGCGGTCTACTACCCTGAAACAGGGCTTGATACCCTATTGCCGAAGACTTTTGACCGCAATCTCCCTATACTTTCACTTATGTGCCTCCAGAACGTGACAATTGCAATGTAGCCTCCTAGGAAAAATCGGTCTTGTGATAAACAAGCACAACAAGTTCGTATGTACCAGTGGGATTTTGAGTGCCAGATCACAATGTGTGCCTAATTTGCGAGTCACATACTTTCTCACCTCTGACAGTATGCGTTGTCTGAGCTGCTATACTTATCTATATCTAGTCACAGTTGCTCCCTGGGTGACGGCGATGAGGTCCTTCGTCCACCCTTCTCATTTCAACACCCTCAGATGAACACGGACCCCATGGGCCCAGCGTTCTCAAACTTTTGGTGCCAAATAACCTTGTACCTGGTATAGGCACGCGATTGATATTGAAAGCATTATTATACCACGTATCGACGCTTCGCCTTCGTTTGTAGCAGCCCAAGCCCCAATAACTGCATTCGGTCAGTATGTGAACAATTACCTCACACAAGGCAACCCACAGTGACGTTTTATCTTGTCCATCGAGTTGTTGCGGTGGTGCACAGGTCTTGTGGCTTTTGATGTTGTGATGGAGATTGTTGGTGCTCTTGATTCTATGTCAGAAGACGACTCATCTACATTTTCATCAGCACGAGAGTTTTTTTATTGAGATATGGGTGGGGCATACCTGAGTCAATAACATTCTCTGAGTTTTCAAAGGTCATCTTATCATCAGAATGATTCGCATCCGCCTTTAGGTACGTATCGATCATGGAGAATCTTCGTCCAGCCGCCATTTGAACCCGTTGCAGCATAGATTCTGCCAGCTTGATATCTGTCAAATTCTCTCGGAAGCTGCGCTGGAGTTTTGCACATGCATCCTCCAATTTGACAATAAAATGCTCCATGTCAGATATGCGTCCCAAGAGAGCATCCCTGGTTTTCTTCTGCTTGGCCTCCCTTCTGAGACGCTGCACCGCATCCTGAGTATCCACTTCCTCGATGTCCTTATCAAAGTGCCGAAGGCCGTATCCAGTATTCATATCTCTAAACTCCCTTTTGAGATGTTGCAGGCAAGCTCTCCATTTCTTCTCAACCCGACTAGCGGTGAGATACTTAAAAACTGGCAAAGATTCCCATTCCGTTACTTTCGTATCTGGCTGCCCAGCTGTACAACACACTAGACGGTCAAGTGCGTAGAAACTCTGCATTGCATTCCACAGCGGTATTGCTGCAATCGGTCTTTGGAGGAAGAAAGCCTCGAAAGAAAAGTCATCGAGGGACGTGCAATCCTCAAGCGCGGGGCCTTTGTCAGGGTGTGAGTCTTGCCATTGTTTGATCCGGTCACTCCACGTTAATTTCAAAAGGTCAGCGGTATTGGCTTCGAGATTGAGCTTGGATCGAACAGTCTCTGCATCCCAAGATCCTTTGCTTTTGTTCTCGTTCGGTAACGAGCTCAATAATTTCAAATAGTCGCCATCCTGCACCGCCATGTACATTGCGAGGTCGACATATGTATTAAATTCAACTCTCGGGGAATTCATGTTCGGAAATTGGCGTTGCGAGAACGATTACAGTCCAGACGACGAAGAGATTCGGGGTTCAAATAAGAGATGTCTTCTTGGTACCAAAACAAAGGAGTCTGGCGACAAGGCTGCGGGCTGCGAGAAGGAATGAAGGTGGGGTGGAACCCGTGTTTCGGGGCGGCTGGGACAGTGTGGCAAGGTAAATTTCGGTGACGGGGGGCCAATCATCCAGTCTCAGCCCCCTGTGGGATGCATTCAATATCCACATTTGCGCCATCCAGTCGTGGACGGATCATTCCGTGTCTTACAGTATCACTGCATTGCGACACCGATCTGGACATCCTTGTTTCTGCGCAAATGGTGCCCTAGAGCTAGCGGAGATGCAGACATTTTGATATTGTACAAATCAATCAAGGCAACCAATGATAACATGGCTTTAGCGTGGTCTAGGTTCACATGCTGCCAACTACGCCCCCTAGAGAACAAAAAAGATTGCTTATCGCTGGCAAAGTGGTACCGTCTTCTGACTGTGCCGCTGGTGACAGTGTCAGCTCGAGGCTCTTTAGACGGGGCAGTGCTGTAGATGCATGTGAGCTTGCTTCGCCCGCTTATCTGCAAGCTGAGCTGTCGCTCTTAGGCAGCTGGCAATTATCTGCAGAGTGATCAAAATCTTCGGTCTTAATTACTTCAATGAACAAGATCAAAGCACAGGAGTGCAAAGCCAGCAGAGCCATGCATCAGCATGGTGAAGGCTTCACAATGCTGCGCCGGGCTTTGTCGGTAGAAAAGGCACGACGAAATGATAAGTAGGCGTTCTTCCAACATTCAGAGTCCATACGGTCAGTAGGCACTGAGCCATTTTCTCTCATTCGACTTTTCGCAAGGCGTATCTGTGGCGAAGAATTCAAGTGGCTCGGGTATATAAGATCACCATGGCGCGTAAGTCCGGGTCTTCATTCGCAGATCTGCAGCTTCTTTTCCCCGTGTAACCAGTTCCCGGCCCGAGCTTGCACACCTTCGTTGCTATCTTCTCAAGTCTGTACGACTATACTAGTAACACTGTTCATAGCAGCACATATCAAAATGCCTTTAACCTATTTGTCTGACTGGGCACCGTTCCGTATCGACGCACTGGGGCTCGTGACCCTCATCGGCGCCGATGAAGTCAACAAAAGTATTGGACGACTGGTCCAGAGTCGATACACCAAATACGTTCCTTTACTTGGCGCATATCTCATAGCAGGCGGCCAATTCACGACTATGGCCTCGGGCTTCCATCTATTCAACGTTACCGACGCGATCTCGACTACAAGTTTGTCTGCCTGGCTCACTCGCTGGCTGAGCTCGCAAGACTTGAAGATGAGCACAACTGCTTACGAGTGGTCAGTCTCACAAGAAAAGACAAACAAGAATAACTGGAGAAGTACATGGGAATCCGTAATTGCTGCTGCTGTTGGTATACTCGCAATAGGGGGGAGCTTAGTTCTAGCGATCTCCATGGCAGATTGGTGGGGGCTGGCTAACGCCCTATCAATGGCTGCCTCTGTTCTAGTTCGGCATTGCTTGGTACAAGCAAATGTCGCAGCACTGGACCAAGCCGTCCTCGATGCATGCTACGGACGATGTGGTATCGCTGGTGACGACGAGAAAGTCAAGATGCTGATATCTCTCGCTGATGGAAGAATGGTCACAATGTACGCACCTCGAGGACTTGTTTTAGAAGGGTTCACAAAACGCCTTACGATCCTCCGCCCGCGTCTCTACTCGTTCACGAAAGGAATTGGATGGTTCTTCTTTGGAGTCCATGTCATTTGCTTGGGCCAAGCCGAGCTTCTCAATCAATTGTATGCGGTCACAGTTCTCGTATTGGGCACCTGGGCCACTGCGAAAGGTCTTGGTTGCAATGAATACCACATTGATGACCACATTTCCGTCGAAAGAATTGAAAACTACCCTCCTGCCCCCGACAAGAGAATGTGGGCATACATTCGTCTTGAATGTAGCGATGTCGAGGAAGAGAGTTTGGCAGACTGGGGCTTGCTCCCCCGCAAAGCCAATATCAAATGGTGGGGAGCTTTCAAGGAATCAAAAGAGAAGTGGAAGTATCAAGGCTATAGGAAAACCTTCGATTATGCCAAAGTGTGATTGTGGAGTGTTAATTGACGGAGAAAATCCAATGTGATGATGATGTATCGACGTGCGACATGACGAATCAAACATGCTAATTACTCTCTGGGAGTTGCGGTAGCGGGAAATATGTTGTTTCTTTTCTTGTTGACTCAATACTTGCGGAGCAGGACGCTAAGGCAGGCGCAAATTATTATATTTCTGTGCAGTACCTGTCTCCAAATTCCATGTACCACAGACTTATTTTACCAACATTAAGCACAAAATTGGCTTCAAATCCCACATCCATTCCCAAGACATGTGAGCATCAGAGTCTCAAGCTTGAGAACCCTAGAGTTCATATTCTTCGTTTTCTGGGCCATTATTTCTGTACTGTAATACAGCTGGTGGGGTTCGCTGCCCCATTTGGCTTAAGTTGGGGCTGAGATCTCTGATCCCCGCTCCGGATAAAGCAGGAGCTGAGATATTGCAGGTGGGCGCAGTCAGCCATGCAGTTCCTACATGCAAAGAGATAGAAGAAGCGAGCAAGGCGGCTCTGGTGTGGTACACCCATGTCTGGGGGCGGCTCTGCAGCAGGGGAGATTCAAGCAGCAGCAGAATTATCTTCAAAATGGCGCGCCTGCCTTAATCTTTTCTCTCTTTTCGTGCTGACTTCGCGCAGTCCCACGTTCAAGCCCTTCGCATGTCAACACTAAACGTTAAGACGCGCACAAATCAACTAAACTCCGAAGCCGATCGTATAGAAAATCGTTGCCAATATGTCCGATCATGAAGTTTCCGACACTGGAATGCCAAGACAGGGAAACCAGGAGCCACCAAGAAATGTTCGTGGCATTCCTCGCCACGAAACTATTCCGAATCGAGGAGAAGCTGCTCGGCGGCGTATGTTCGATGCTTATGATAGAGTATTGGGATCGGTTGAGAGGACTAATACGTACGCATACAAGAATATAAACTATCACAAAGACATCCGCGTCCTCAGGCTGTATCAGGGTCAGCCTACGGAAAATATAGTTTGTAGTCTTGTGCCACGGCCCCTACTCCATGATGGCTCTGGACGGCCAGAGGGGGAGATTCAGTATGCGGCTCTGTCATATTATTGGGGCGAAGATACAGCAAAGAATAAGATTTATATTCTGTCTCCGGATCAAGTCGCTCACGATGATTACGTTCGACACCGAAGAGCCGCATCTGCATTTGCTGCATACTTTCATGTCCAGGATAATCTGTTCGCGGCACTCAAGGAGCTTCGACAGCCCGATAGAGACGTCTATCTTTGGGCCGACGCCGTATGTATCAACCAAAAGAATATGAAGGAAAGAACAGCACAAGTCACCAATATGCATGAGGTTTATACACACGCACAATATGTTTATGTCTGGTTTGGGGCCGGGACAAGTGAAAATCAAAGAACATTCGATTTCCTCAAGGAAATTCTCGACTTTCGCAACCTAGAGCTACTTGTTGAGAGGCTTGGTAGCGGAGAAGGGGAATCCAGGCGGGTGGAAGATTTACGAGACTGCAAGAATGTCATTGATTTGATGAAGACAGATTGGTTTGGCCGGCGATGGATCATCCAAGAACTCGCTTTAGCCAAGAATCCGTCCGTGCGTCAGGGTCAGTCTTCTATGCCTTGGTCAGAGTTTGCGGATGCCATTGCATTGTTCATGACAAAATATGAACCCATAAGGCTGGCTTTCAGAAGCCCAGCTGATTACTCAACTTCGGTAATGTCAGTCGACCATCACATCAGGGCTCTAGATGCCAAGGCTCTTGGTGCCAATGCATTGGTCACCACGACCAGTAACCTATTCCGTCGATCCGGAGATGGAATCATCAAGCGCCGCCTCCTGAGCTTGGAGGAGTTAGTATCATCTATGTTACTCGCATTCGAAGCAACAGATCCGAAGGATACGGTGTACGCTATTCTACAAATCGCCAAAGATACGCATATTGAACAACCCTTGTCAAGTAATCCATACTTGGGATTTAATACGAAAGGCCCCCTGTGTCGATACATTCTACCAGTGATTGGAATTGCTCTCTGGGAAGCAAAATTTCTCGACTTAATGTCTCCTTCGAGTGCCAACATGTACGCTGTAGAGCTGTCAGTTAGGACTCCGGCTCAGAGCGCAAGGATTGAGATGTCACTTTTTCTCAATCACTGCATTAGGCTTCTAAATTTACTTCTTGTCTGGATGATATACGCTCTGCTGCTCGATCTGCTGAACAAGATCTTCGTGTCATTGGCCGCCCTCCGATGGAATGGCCGTCCGCCCAAGGTTCTTGATAAACGAATTGCACCAAGATATGAAAAATGTCTCTTGGATGTTTGCGCGGATTTCATCGAATACTGCATCGACACTTCGGAAAACAAGTCAAAGTCCTTGGATATCCTCTGTCGGCACTGGGCGCCCCGCCCCAAACCATCCCAGCACACTCAGAAAGTCATTGAGATGCCATCTTGGATTCTGTCAATCGAAGGAAATGCCTTTGGTGATCCTAAACAGTCTCGCAAAGGTCGAGTATATGCAGACAGTCTCGTGGGGGCAGAGAAAAGGAGTTACTATACGGCATCTGGATTTAATTCGCCGGATGTTAAGTTTGGCATGACGAACAACAACCAAGATATTAAAGAGGAGGAATCCAACGAGGAGCCTGGAGAGTATACCCCACTGCCGCTTCAATCTAGACCCGAGCTTCCTCCGCGATTTGACGGGACCATTGAAATCAAAGGATTCCGGCTCGGTACCGTGGAAGAATGCGAACCAGTCATAGGATGTATCATCAGCCGCCAGGCGTTGAAGCTATGCGGATGGTCAAAAGAAGAAGGGTTCCTGGACATTGATCGTTGCTGGCGCATACTTGTTGCTAATCGGGGACCGGATGGGACCAATCCTCCAAGCTGGTATCGCCGAGCTTGCACGGCTTGTCTTGATTGGTACCGCACACACCCCGAGGACGTTTTTAATATCAATACCTTGAAGAATTTGAGGGGAACTCCTTTAGGTAAAGTCGAATTCCTCGATCGAGTCCAGAGAGTCGTATGGAACCGCAGAATTGTTCGTGTCAAGGGACACCCAAACACAAACAAGCCCTTGTTTGGTCTGGCGCCGGAAAAATCGCAAGTGAAAGACATAGTTTGCATTTTGTACGGTTGTTCTGTACCAGTGGTGCTTCGACCTGTCGAGGGGACCAAGGAGTTTATATTTCTTGGGGAGAGCTATCTTCACGAGATGATGGATGGGGAAGCCGTTGAGCCTGATTATCCAAAAAGTAGAGATGAATTGTTCAAATTACGATAGTCATATGAAACGTTGTACTTTGTTTATAATATGTCTCAATGATAGAGGACACTCCTCGTGCATAGTGGGCTAAATTGCACAACCGAGAACACCCACACAGCTATCTTCACCAGGCAAAAAAATCTTCGTGGTAGTCAATCACTTTCCCACTCCTTCCAGAATCTGCAGCAACTTCTCTCCTTATCACATCCGCCATCTCGCCCGGCGCGCAAACAAACACAGCCAACCTCTTCACGCTATCCATCTCTAGCCTCAGGATCTTCGCAATATCCAACGTCTTTGGCACGTTGTCGCTTTCTCTAGTACAAGTCCTCCTATAATCTACACCAAAATCTTCGGCAATGTTAATTATAAACCCCTGCATAATATCCTTAAATTCCTTTGCCCAATAGTTTTACGCTAAAACAAGTCGGCTTGCTCTTAGGGTTCCTGTTCTCTAGGCTTTGGTGTATAGTTGCACATAAGCGAGCCGGGCAGTAACGCTGATGCTACCTCTAATGTAAAATATTAAGCTAACATTCAAAACATTGATAATATAACTATATAGCCTTTTGAATATAAATAATAAATAAATCGGCTTTGGTGGACTGCAAAACAGCTCCTAATATAAGGAACTAGTAATATTTTATATGGACAAATAAGAAAAATAGCATTAGGCTTTAGGGTTTTATTTCCGCAAACAAAAACTAGAATTATATCTATTGATATTATGGAAATATAGGGTTTTTTTTTCAATATTTTTACTTCTAAATCCGTTTTATAAAGTCTAGGGAATAGTACTATTATTATTACCATTATCCTATATTGCAATGAAAACCGGTGACTTTTGCAGAATCGAATGGCTAAGGGAATATAGAGAAATGTATGCTATATTGTTTTTATGGTTAAGGGGCAAATGGAAAAACAATAAACTTAATAAAAGTCTATTTTAACATTAGCTCTACGAATGCTTGTATTATCTTATAGCTTATATTTCGATAAATTAAGATTATTATCTTTGATAATCTCTCCAAGGCTTAGAATACAAAGGTTATATATGGCTATATTTTGTATTTCTATTTCTAGGTAAAGCAAATCTGCAAATAATATTATATTTCTACAAAAGCAAAAATGACAATTACAATATAAATAAAAAGAATTTTGTATATGCATAGCCGCATAGATTGCAATGCAAATGCAACCGTAAGGAAAAAGGCTATAATGCCGAAGATTTCCTACCAAAAATACGATATAGCCGATTTTTTATGATATAGCTGCGTACCTCCGTTCTAAGAATATATAAAGGTATATATAATGGATTATATAATTATTATTAGTTTAGAAATATATATTGTGGTGGGGCAGAGCCGCATCACGTGGCTGGTGTAAAGGCATAAAAAGGGCTACAGCCACGTATTTATTCTTTAAATAATTAAATTATAATCTAATTTAACTATTTTATTTTTTTATATTAATAACTTATACAAAAAATTAACTAAAGTTTTATTTTTATATATACTTTTGTATTTTTTAAATATAATTAGTACATATTCCTTGGGAATAGCGGCAAGGGCAGGAACAACGGCAAAAGCCTATATAAGGATAGTGATAGGAGCTTATATAAAAATAGCGGTAAAAGCCTATATAAAGATAGATTTTACAAATGTAGCCTAATTAAATATACAAATTTTATATAATATATATTTCTTTAAAATAATAACAACGGTATAGGCAAAAGCTTGCATAGGGGCAGGAGCCTATGCCTATAACGTTTATATAAGCATAAAAAGGAATATATTAATTATAAAACAATAATACTAAAATAATACAGCAAAAGCCTAAATAACAAAAGCCTAAATAACCTAAGCAAATATATTAAATAAAAATAAATTTAAAAATAAATTTTATGATTTAGTCCGCCTGGTGGAGAAAATGCCAGTTATATATAAAACTATATTTAAAATTAATTTAAAGTTAGGTTTATTATATAAACTACCGAAAAATAATATTTCCTTAAATTAAAAGAATTATTTTATTTATGCAAATGCGGTATAGTTAAAAAACGACTATATTTAAAGGGGAATATATATAATAGAGCAGAGCTGCATTATGTGGCTGGTGTAAAGGTATAAAAGGGACTGCAGCCACATATTTATTCTTTAGGCAGTTACAACTCTAATTCAATTTAACCACCCTATTCCTCCATAATATATATTTTATTATTATTATTATTATTATAGTTATTATTATTATATATTTTATGTTATTTTTATGTTAATTATTAAATTTTTATTTTTACTTTATGTGAGGTTTCGTTGAGCTAGGTGTTATTGGCATATCCCATTATAAACAAATTAATCTCTAAAGACCTCAAAATAAGGGGCGAAGCCCTTGGATACAGTGGATTTACCCTTAGTGTGGTCACGTGTTACACGTGACCATATGTCCCTGACACTTTAATTTAGGGAATTATATTATTATATTATAAAATATTTATTAATAAATGTATTTTTTGGGATATTTAAAATATTTAGTTTTGGTTATAAATTAAATATATTATATAAATAAATAATTTACAAAGAATCCAAATATTTATAAATAAAATAAATTTAAAAATATTTTAAAAAAATAATTAAAGTAAGTTTAATTTTGGGTTTAAAATACCAATAAAATCTATTTTATATTATAGGAATATTAATTTAGGGTTTTAAGGAGGAGTTTTGGCGGGTAAATAATGCAATATTAGTTTAATATTATAAAGCCGTATATATAGCTAAATTTGGGATATTCTATAATTTTCATTATTTAATATAGAATAATTTAATTTTAATAAAATTTAAAAATATATTAACATAAAAAATATGTATTTAAAGTAATATATAAATTAAAATTATTATTATTTTAAAAATTTTAGGACTAGGAAGAATTAAAGTTTTATACTAGTAAATTTATTATTTATTTTTTAATAATTTTCAATTTAAATGAATATTAATTTAAATAAATATTAATTATATATTTTAGATTATTATTTAAAAAATTGCGCCAAGTTTTTATATTTTTGTCACGTGGAACCCAAGGTCACGGATAAGGTAGCAATAGCTTCTGGCGCAGCAACTCCGCTCTATTTACTATTAAGATATACGTTATATTATAAATTATGCATTATAGGCGTTATAGGCTTTAATAATTATAATTGGCTAGAACTTTTTTAAGGAAAAGGCCAGAAATTAATTTTATATTTAAATTTAATTTATTATTTATTATATTTATTTTATAAATTAATTTTTTTTTAAAAAATAATTCTTTAAATTAATATATTTTTAATTTAATTAATTTCGATTATTGTTTTTAAATAATTTTAGAAAAAAACTTAAAAGCCCTTGGAGATTTTTTGCAAAGAATCTGAAAAAAACCAAAAACTAAATTAAAAAAATAAGTTTTAAACTTTTTTAAATTAAAAACATAGAAAAAAAAAATATTTATAGTATTTTTAAAAAGCAATAATGATAAAACAATGATTTGCTATACTTAAAGTAAAAATAACTATTGCCTAAATTAATACTATAGGATAGCTAATATTTTTAAAAATACCAAAAATTAATAAAAAATAATTTATATTTTTAAATATATTAAAAATTATTTTTTTTAATAAAAATTTTTTTAATTTTATTATTTTAGAAATGTTTTAAAATTAATATAAAAAAAAACTTAATTTTAAAAGGCTTTTAAATATTTATATTTTTTAAAAATATAAAGGCAAAAGCCAATAGAAATAGCGAATTTTTACTAATGGATAAAACAAAGTATTCTAAAGTAAAAAATATATTTATTGTTAATATTTTATAAAAATTGTAATTATTGCTTTTTATTTGGCAAAAAATCCAAAAACCTTATAAAGCCAAAAGGTTTAAAAAAAACAAAATTAGATTAAAATATAGAAAAAATTCAAAAAATAATTATTAAACTTTTAAAAAAACTTATAATTATAAGTTTAATAATTTTATAAAGTTTTAAAAAGCTTTATATTAAATAAAGAAAAGTCCGTTATTTTTTTATATGCCAAAATAGTAATATTAAAAAAGAAAATTATTTGTTTTAAAAATAAATATATATTAATATTTAATATTGTTATTTTTAATTTATGCTTTAAGTTTTAATTTAATGGCTATTTGTATTAAAAGCTACTTTTATTAGTCATTTAATGGCTATAGTAAATTTAATTAATAAAATATAATATTAGCTATTTCTTTAAAGGCTAGGATTAAAGCTTTGTTTAAAATTAAAAGTAATAGTAGGGCTAAAGCCTAGATTCTATATTTTATTTTTCTAATAAATAAACTAAAGAAAATAAAACAAATAAAAGCAAAGAAAATTAAAATTAAAAAAATTTTAAAAAGATTTTATTTATTTTTTAAAAAATATTATTAAAAAAAATTATATATTATAATTACAATTAAAAAAACTATTATACTTTTAATTCTAAATGTTCCAAATACAAAAAATAAACCAAGGAATATTCTAGTAAAACTACTAAAATTAAAAAAAAAATGCCAATATTCAAAAAGCAAATTAAATATATTTAATTATATATAATTATATTAATTCTAATAATTCAAAATTAAAAAAAAACTTTTTTAAGTTTTAAATGCCAAAAACTTAAAAAAAAAATTATTTAAATATAAATTTATATTAGTTTATATTTTGCAAAAAGCTATAAAAGCAATAAAAACTATTTTGGATTTAATTAATAATAAAATAAATATTAATTTTACTAATAATAAAAAAATATATAACCTAGGAATTATTCCTAGAAAAATCCATAAGAAATTTTATACTTTTGGATTTACGGAATTTTTTATTATTATTATTATTTATAATTTAATTGTTTTTATAATAAATAACAAAAAAGCATTATATATTTAATATTAAGTATTCTATGGCTTTAAAAACATTAAATATAATATAATACTAGAAAAACTTTAATATTATATTAAAAAAATATATTTTATTAATGAAAAAAAACAATTATAAATTTATATTAATATAAAATATAATATTATTAAAGTTTTTAGCTTTAAAAAATTCGGTTAAATATTCGATAAAAAACCTAATTAAAATATGTAAATTTTTTATATTAATAAAAAAAATTACAAATGTTTTTATAATTAATTATATTATAAATGTAAAAATACGTTTTATTTTTTTTAATATTTAAATATTTTTCTAAGGAAAGAAAAAAATATACTAGCGGTATAAAATTAGAGAAAATTTATTTTATTTATGTTTAAATTACTATTTTTTTATAAATACTATAAATTAATTTTTAATATAAATAAAATTCTAAAACCTATTAATTTTAAAAATATCAACTATATAATAAAAACTATAAATATGTTTTTATATAAACTTTTTTATAATTTCTTTAAATTTTAATTAAAATTACTAAAGGAATATTTAAAATTTACTATTTCAAAAAAATAAATTAAATTCTTTAAAAGCTTTATAAAATTATTAATTTTTTTTATTTTAAAGAAAAATAAGAATTTATAACTTTATATTAATTATAAAAAATTTAATAAAATAATAATTAAAAATCGTTATTTTTTATTTTTAATTAATAAAATTTTAAATTAATTAATAAAAGTTAAAATATTTATTAAACTTAATTTTAAAAATATATATTACTATATTTTTATTAGGAAAAAAAACAAATAAAAAATTATTTTCTAAATTAAATATAATTATTTTAAATATTTAATTATGTTTTTTAAGTTTGTCAATGCTTTTATAATATTTTAAACATATATTAATTATACAATAAAAAATTTTATTAATTATTTTATAATAATTTATTTAAATAATATTTTTATTTATTTAAAAAACTAAAAAAAATATAAAAATTATATCTTATAAATTTTCAAATACTTTTAATAATATTAATTATATATTAAATTATTCAAATATATTTTTAAAATTAAAAAAATTAAATTTTTAAAATTTATTATTATTCCAAAAAAAATAAATATTAACTTTAAATAAATTTAATTTATTAAAAAATAGTCTAAATTTAAATTTTTTTAAAAAATATAGATTTTTTTTAAATTTGCGAATTTTTATTAATAATTTATTTATTACTATTCTATTATTATAGCGGAATTAACTAATCTATTAATAAAAATAATTAATAAAAAAAAATTTTTTTTTTAAATTTATCAAAAAAGCTAAATAAAACTTTAAAAAATTAAAAAAAGTTTTTATTATTATATTTATATTAATCTATTTTAATCCTTTAAAAAAAATTTAAGTAAAAACTGACGTTTTTATCTTTATAATAATAAAAGTAATTTTATAATAAATTAATATTAAAAAAACTAAGGCCTATTAATACCTAATTGTTTTTTATTTCTGGAAACTTTAAAAAATTAAATATTATTATTTTATTTATAATAGAAAATTGTTTGCTATTATTAAAAGCTTTAAGCAATAGTAGTATTACTTTAAAAAATTATAATATATTATTAAAATATTAATAAATTATAATAAATTATATTATTTTATAAATATTAAATACCTATAAGGCTATTAAGCAAAATAAATAATTTATATAATAATATATAATTTTGAAATATATTATTGGAAAAATAGCGCTAATTCTATAAACGGCCCTAATAGAAGAATTAATTATAAAAAGCTTAATTTAGGGAAACTATAGGAAACCTAGTTTTTTAAGTTTTAAAATAAGCTAAAAGGCAATTTTATTGCTATAGTTTAGAGATACTTAAAATTCTTTAAATAGAATTTTATTTTAACTAAAAAAAAACTATTAATAGTTTTATTTAATATTAGCATAAAAAATTGCCTTTTCCTTAAAATAGAATTTAATAGAAAAAAAAATTTATAAAATAATTTAATTTTTAAAATAAATTAAAGTAAATTGTTTAATAATAAAATTATAATTATATTTATATAATATAATTTTTTAAAAATTAAAAGTAAAAATTTGTTTTTTAATATAAATAATATTAATTATAAATAATTTATTTTTAGATTATAAATAAAAGCAATAATTTAATAGGCTATTGTTTTAGTTTTTTTTATATTACTACTATTTAATTTAATTTGGGTAGTTTAAGCTATAAATGACTTTAGTATTTAAACTAAAAAAGAAAAATTAAATAAAAACGCCTCTAATAAGTATTTTATTTAATATATTAATAATATAATGTTTTTATATTAATAAAATAAGATTTATATGTTAAAAGATTTTATATTATAAATATAAATTATAAAATTTTATTATAATAATCCCCTAAGAGGTCATTTTAGCATAAATTGAATTTTAAATCTTTTATACTGGTATTATTAATAGAAAAACTAAAATATTTATATATATTAATATATAAAAAAATATAATATTTATTAAAAAATTAAAACTAAATATTATTTATTATATAAATTGTTTAATAGTTTTTTGCAATTTATAAAACCTTAAAATAAAATTATTATAAATTTTATTATAAAAATATTTTTTTATAAAAGCACCTATAGCAATAAAAATTTTAATTTTATTTTGGTGGTTATTAATAAATATAGTAAAATAATATAATATATTATTTGTTATAAAACTATTGATTTCCTAGAGTTTGCACGGCTTTTATAAAATAAGGTCTTTTTTTTATTTGGAACCCCCGACGGAATTGTTTTTAATAAAAAAATAATATTTACAAATAGGTTTTGGTTGGCGTTTTGTTTTTATTTATATATAAAATAAAAACTAAGTATTGCCTTTTATTCTTAAATGGATAAATAAACAAAACGCTAAAATTAAATTTTTAAATATTATTTATATATTTATTATAATAATAAAAAAGATAATTAGGCTTTTAAGTTATTATATATAAAATTTATATATAATATAATGTATTATGCCGTTTTAAAAACATTATTTTTCTATGTAATGTATTATTATAAGCTTTAATTACCCTAGAATCCGAAGAATTTCGAAAACGAGCTTAAAAAAAAAGTATTAATTACGTAAAAATAGATAAAACTAATATAAAAAAAGTAATAAAAGCTTTAATTCCTTTGGAAGCAGACTAGGATAATAAAAAAAAAATATTATAATAAATATCGCCTAAATAAAACCTTTTTAATAAAATTTTAAATTATATTATTAATAAAAAACATTTAATTAAAGGCAGGGAAGCTATCCCCAAAATATATTAAACTTTTTAAAATTATTAAAAAAATTAGAACTATAGTTTATATTTTAAATTTACTTAATTTTTATATTAAATTTTATTTTACTTTTTATATGTTTTTATTAAAAAAATATATTCTTTAAAACAGCAAAAAACTTTATTATTATATTAATAGAAAGTTTTTGGAATTAGCTAATAAAAATAAAAATTAAAATTAAAAAATTATAAAAATTATAAATTATAAATAAAACAAATAAATAATAATATAAAAATATTTAATTAAATAAAAAAAATAATTAGAAAATTATAATATTTAATTATTCTAATATTTAAACTTTTAAAATGCTAAAGGCTTTATTTGCAATTATAATTTCTGCTATAAATTGTCCCCTAAGCTAAAAAAAAAATAAAAAATAAAAAATACTTAAAAAATAAAAATAAAAAATAAAAAATAAAAATTTAAAATACTAAAAAACCGTAAATAAAACCTTAAAAGATTATTTAAATATCGCCAAAAATCTAGAAAATTTTACAAAGCTTAGAATTAAAATATTTTTTTTTATATTTTTTTTATTAAATTTAATAGGTTTTATTAAAATTTATTTTATATATAATAATTATAATAAATTATATTAATTTTTGGAAATTAAAATGAATTTTTATATTATTAGATATTTACGGATTTTTTAAAAGCTAAAAATACACTAGCCTTTCTTTTTTCAGTATAAATTTCAATTATACCACTGTAAATTCTAGGCTATACTTAAAGGCCAAATATCCATTGGATTATTTTTAATATTTTTATTATATATAATATAATTATTATATTAAAATTATTAATTATAATAATTATTAAATATTTAAATATAAAAAAAATACAATAAAGTACTTTTATATATCCTTTGGCATTGTTTTTTTACGCCCAGCCAAGAAAACTCGATTTTATAAAAGAATTAATATTAATTTAATATTTTATTATTATTATTTATTATTTTCTTATATACTTCTTTTATTTTATGAATTTTTTTAATAAAATTATATAATATTCTAAATTATAAAATTTCAAAAATATTAATATTAAAGATTTGAATTTCCGCTAAGGCTATATTGCTTTTTGCTGTAAATTTAATTGTTATAATTTAAAAATTCAAATAAAATTAAAGTAAATTAATAATATTTAAATGAAAATTAAATGTAATTTATATAAAAAATATTATATTAAATTTTTCCCTAATTCTTTAAATTATAAATATTAAAAAAAAATTTAAATTAAAATACCGAATTTTTTAAATAAATTTATTTCCAAATATTAAAATTCTAAACTAAAAATATAAAATTAGTTATATATTATTTTTATTTTTTAATTTAAATTTTCTTGAATTTATTGGCGGTATTTTTAAGTTTTTATATATATTTATATAAATAAATTAGTATTTGCTTAAAAATTAATTTATTTTAATTAATTAAAATTATATTTATTTTTTGGCATTTAGCATTGTTTTTTTGGCAATAAACGCAATTTTTGGCATTAGAAGAAATAGGGCAGACTTTATTTAAATAAAAATAAAGGTTTTTAATGTATTATAGGCATTTGCTTATAATAGGCCAAAAAGCAACATTTTCTTTATTAGTAAAAGGATTTGTTATATTATTTATAAAAGACCAAAAAAGCAAAAAAGCAAACTTTTCTTATACTTTGCAAAAATGCCACTTTAAAGTTTAATAGGCTTTTATTATAACGGTATATTGTATATAATTACGAAATTTAATACAAAAAAGCTTTTTATAATTACAGTTTAATTACCGCTTTGTTCTATTAATTTATATTATTAAAACAATTTAATTATTATATTTTAAAATTAAATTATATTATATTTTATAGAAGAATTTGCTTTTGCAAATAATAAAATAAAAAACCAATTAAAATATATTAATTTTAATATAATAGAATAACTTAACTTTATTTTAATTATAGCCAATAGAATAATTATTTATAAAAACATAAACTTTAAAAAAAAATATAATTATTATATAAAACCTAAAATTATAAATAAAATAGCAATAGCTTCTAGCGTAATAATCCCGCTTTATTTATTATTAAAATATATATTATATTATAAATTATATATTATAAGTATTATAGGCTTTAATAGTTATAATTGGCCAAAGCTTTTTTAAAGGAAAGGCCAGAAATTAGTTCTATACCCAGATTTAACCTATTGTCTACTGCATTCACCTTACAATTTTAAACTAATATATTAATGAATATTATATAGTTATATAAAACTAATAATAAAAATATTATAATTATATGTATAACATGTGCCGTCACGCGGGGGTAACGGCAAGCCCAGCACAGGGATTTTTTATTTTTTAATTAATAATATTTTTATTATTATTACTAATAAAAGACGC
>QYSG01012190.1:0-20453 GCA_003988875.1 Lachnum nothofagi
ACGTCGGGTTTGCACTGCTGCTCATTTGCATAAAGCTAGTCTCCGGGCTTCCCACAGATCAAGAGGAGTCGCCGAAGTCCTCATTGTACTGCTTGGCCAAAAGTTTCTATTTCAAGTTGGAGCTGTCGGGCTCGATCTCCCTTCAGCTTCTCCAGGCTGCTATCTTGTTAGCTGTCTATGAAATCGGCCAAGCCGTATACCCCGCAGCGTACTTGAGTGTGAGCAATGCCGCAAGACTGGGAATAATCTTGGGGCTTCACGATAGGAAGTATGCGCAACAGTTATTCAAGGAATCCGATACCTGGACGGAACGTGAAGAGGAGAGGCGGACATGGTGGTCTGTTGTTATTCTTGACCGGTAAGCTTTCTTCAGTTTCTAGAGAATTATCCGGAATCCCCAGTCAACATGATTTCGAGTTTAAATTCCCATATTAGATATACCAATCTGGGAACTCGTGGTATGCCATTCGCCACTCCAGAATGCCAGCAAGGTACCCTCCTACCATGCTCCGAATCTTCCTGGGAACAAGGCCAAATAGGTTCCAACTCGCCCCTCTTCGCATCCGCTTTTGCTTCTACTACTCAAATTGGCTCCTTTGCGAGCGTGTGTCAAGCCTCCCATGTACTGGGCCTCGTCCTCCGCCACAGAAACGACGAACACAACTCTACAGATGCTCACTTCCGTCTCTCCGAAGCTCGGCAGCTCCACCAGACACTTGTTTCTTTGACCAAACACCTAGCTCAAATTTCCACCAATAACCTGATCGCAGCCGCGCTCTGCTATTCGGCTCGTCTCATCCTTTACAATATCTATGCCTGCAATGAACACTATTCGGCCGTCGAAGCGCGCGTACCAGAGGAGACTGAGATGCAGCAAGCTTCGGTTGATGGCCTTAGAGAAGTCAGTCAAGCAGTCTATCAGCTCGCACAGTTCAATMTCACGGTATCAACACCTAGCAGTCCTCTACTGTGCCATTGCTTGTATCAAGCGGCGTCGGAGTATGCGTGGTTTATACGGGAAGAGAAAAGCTTTGAGAGTGTGGCTTGCTTGGGGGTGATTGTAAAGCTGCTCAGAGCGATGGGAAAATATTGGCGAGTAACTGGTAAGATATTGTCTCTGTTTAATTCGAAGCAAAGATATCCGGAGCTGACAAAGGTCAAAGAAGTGTATCTCAAGATGCTAGGAGATGAGGGGTGGTTAGCAGCTTTGAGGAACTGAATTATTGGGAACTTACAACCTAGAGGGAAGAAAAATTCAGAAAGAGCGGTTCAATTTTTGGCAGAGACTTTTAATTATCTTGCTCTTCTAACAGTTGTGGGATCATGCTTGAAGGTGTCTCATTTGCCGGCTCGCTTAAGCCCCTTGAAAGAGGAAGTGGAGCAACGCGATTAAGAGACCGCAGCCCTTTGCCCGTCTCAATATATCAAGCAAGATCAGAGAAGCCCGTCCTCAACAAGTTCTTGTTCACGATTCCCTCCCTCGCCGCGACCAAATCATCAATATCCCAGTTCGCCCAAACAAATCGGCCAGCCAAGAAGCTCGCTTCCTCGCTCGCGGCCCACGCGATCAAATCTCCAGTCAGCTTGGAATCCGTATATGGAATGATGCCATCCAGTCCAGATCTCATTGCCATATCCGTCTTAATAGCGCCGGGGTGCACAGACACAAAGCGAGCAATCTCTTGAGGTACATCATCGCCCATAGCTTCCGACCATCGCATGAGCGCAGCCTTGCTGGAGCCATAGGAAGAGAAATTAGGAAGTGGCACGGTATAGGCTGCTCTTGTGTTTAATGTGATGACAACAGCTGGTGAAGTGATCGAAGTGAGAGCTGCACGGTGCTTGAGGAAGGCTTGCGTTACAAGAGCTGTGCCATACACGTTAATGGTAAAGCTCTCCCACCACTCATCGATATCAGTCTCGAGGAAGTTCTTCGGCGTCAGCATATGGCCAGCATTATTGACCAGCACGTYAGGCGAGGTCTTCAGCGAATTGAACAATTCATAGACGTCGATCTTGGAGGAGATGTCAGCTTTGAAGATGGTGACTTTGGTATCTTTGAAGGAGTCGAGTCCCTCCGCGGTAGTCCTGAGCTTGGACTCGTTGCGGCCGACGAGGAGGAGCTCAGAGACGCCTGCGGAGGCGAATGATTTAGCAATGGCGGCGCCAATGCCGTATCCACCTCCAGTGATAAGGACGGATTTTCTAGAGAATTCTTTCGTTAGGAGCGCTGGGTCGACCCTTAGGTAAGGCTCGAGATGATGTCTAATGGCCATGACGATTGTTTGAGATTTTTAAGATATTGGTAAGTGCCTTTTGACAGACTAAAACTCTACTGTCGCAACCACAATTGGAGAAACATCGCTCTATTTATGTCTTTAACAACAGAGGTGCTGTATAAAATTATATCAAAAGCCTCTTCCATCTTGAACTTCATCCGCGGAAAGTCCGCTCCCTTGTCAGACCCGGGATGAAATTTCAATGCAAACCCGGAAAACTATAATCGAAGAATTGTAAGCAGACGTAGTTCGGCATCCTTCAAATGTCCGTTGAATCTGAAAGTTGTTGCGATAGTAAAAGAGGATACTGGTGCAAAGAGGTGTATTGGCCTGGGCGCATTTGGAATAGCGCTGTTGGTGAGCAAACATTCACCCCACAAGAAGGCAAGTTTATGCTCCAGATATGAAGATAAAACGGCTTCAATCATCTAATAGTGCGATGAAAATGAAGACTTTACACCTTTTAAGCAAAATTTGTGGAGTTATGTGTCGCAGGTTAAGAGCAGAGGCGCTACTTCCTGTCCTAGTTATGTCTCGCCCCTTCCCAAAGAAAAGAAATACARAGCTATATCTTACTCAACGCCCCGAAAGAAATAATTGATACTTCTCTACCAACTTCTAGACATTTTTCCGCAGTTGCCCAACCTGTTCCTCTCAAATCTCGCGAGCGAGGACTCGGAGCAACCACGAGATTCCTCCTGTGGACGTCAAATATTTCTCTGCCTACTGGCGAAAGCACTATTAAAGATAAATAATCTTGCAATGTTTTAAATTTCTTGATTTCTATACATTTGAGCAAGCTTAGGTTCACCTCTTGGTCGTTATACTATTACTGTGGAGGAAACGAAGTCGGCTGTCCTTCAACAATTCACCTTCTTGTCTTATTTTACTTCTACACAATACTATTTCTTCTGCTTCTACTCAACAACAATCGTCGAGCTCGGACTACGCCCATCAATTGCTAAGTACAATGAATTGAATCCCACCTCTCGACGACTTGCTGCAAGAAGGAGCTCAAACGATAGAACCTAACAACGGTATGTCCGCTGAGAATGATAATGCAGGTCAGGATTATCTTGAGTCCTTTCTCTGCATTCTACGACTAATCAAAGATCTCAGGCCCGAACATCAAGTCTCTATTTAACCATGACATGAATACTTCCGACAAGAGTGTTCAGACTACGGTTCAGATTGCAAGGGAGACGGGCTCTGCTGATATGACCAAAGAGAGCGTTCAAATGGCTGTTCAGGCCGAAAGCGAGATAAGCTCTTCTAATATGGCAAATGAGGACGTCTAGGCAGATGTTGGTGTCGAAGCTGAAAAGAATGAACAAGATACACCTCCTATTGCGACTCTGCAGGAATCGGACGAGAGAAGCTCCAGAAGATCCCTCCCAACTGAGACGCCGGTCACTCCACCTCCCACTCCTCCTTCCAAAAGATTGAAGTCGACGCGAGATAATGACTTGAGTTGGTTGGGCTCGGGTTTGGGCAGTTCATATTTTCGAAAGACCGTGCAAGCTCCCAACTTTCAACTCCAGCACTTCAAGCATGAGTCTTCAGAGCGAGGACCAGGGCGACTCGCTCCATACGAAGAACCTTTGGTCGAAGCTCCATTGGTGCGGTCGCCTTTGACTAGAAAGAGCCTGTCACACTTCGAACGCAAGCTTCGTGAGTCAAATCGCTCCATTCAAAGCTATGGCTATGGGTCAAAGTATGATCGAGCGAGAAAAATGGAAAGACCGGTTAGACAGCTGCTTCCTATCCTACCGAGAGGAGCTGTGCTAAACGTTTATCACTTTCAAAAGGAAGGAGCGGTGTAAGTCATGCGCACTACTGAGCAAGTTCACGTTCTGTCGTGGCTGCACTCATCCACCCAAGGATTACTGTAGAATTTTCACCTGAAAAAAATTCTAAACTCAAAATTTTTATAGGAATAAATGCTATGCCCAAGGACCCCACAGTCTTGGATATCAAGGCCGCCACTTATCTGCCCAATATCCACCTTTATACTGCAATCCTTCCTCGGATCTTAAGATACTTCAGTACTTTCCCGCTCAACAACCCGACATCATGCAAAACTACTCAGCAACCCGCAAGCAGTTCATAGCTCCGACCAGATATGTCCCTTATCCTCAAGCTATGTTTACCGGATACTCGCACGTTGAATACCCGAGAACTGCCCATTACCACGCAAACCCTGTCAACCAAGCACCTAAAATCAAGAAGATCGGTAAACCTGGACCGCCTGGATGTTGGGTTCCAATTGAAGGATTTGGTAGGCAGATGGAGCCGCATGGAGACCCAGCGAGAGCCGAAGGTGAAGCTGGTGCAGGCGAAAGTGAAAGCTCTGGTATGATCACCGCCAGACGACTATTGTGAAGTGCTAACAACGTTTTTGCAGAAGAAAACCCAGATTACGGTGGTTGTGAGATTTGGTATGATGAAGAAGGAGAAGTTACGGAGCAACGCGGCAAGTGTTGGGATTGAAAAAAGGATGTGATTGAGTCGGAAAGGTGCACAAAAGTTTGCTTGGAAGCAGTATGCAACATTTGATTTGAACTGGCTACGGAAAGGCGGGCAATGGATAAAAATTGGTGCGGTAGTTTTCAATGCGTCTTCCTCAAAATGAACCGGACTTCATAGTGAAATTTTGCCAGTGACGCAAGAGCATAAGCCTTATATTGGGAAGGAGCGCCTTGTCCTCTCCCTTCCCATAGAGAGCAAGGATGGTTTTGCCATAGACTTCAAAAGCAGTCGGAGGGAAAGGAGCTGAGCAATATTCTCAAGAGCAATGCTTGCCCGGTGGCTGGAATGCAGCTCTGATCCTTCATTAGCTTTAGCACACTTGCGTGGAATAGCAAAAGCGGCACTGACTYAGCAGGATTTGGGGTGGAAAATGTGTGATATTCAGTGCCGCTTTTTCATGTCCACAGAGAGGCTGGGGATCTCGCCCACAAGCTTCCTTCGTAGCCTGTATTTAGCGCATTACATGTTTCAATTTCCCGTCTTTATCCCTTGCCATTCTCGCACACCTGCATAAGAAGCAAACCAATCTTGCTGATTTCACGCAAGGCGACTTCCTAGGGAAACGTCGGCTCTTGATCCCGATCCGGAGCTATAAAGTCGTAATTGTTTCACCCTTTACAAACGCGTGCTTGTTTAATGCAAGCCCTCAAAGCTCGCCTGTACCAGACACCACCACGTCCAGACGCTCCGCGGGGCTGATCTCCAGCTTTCAACAGCACACTGTGCATAAGTCCTTGAATCTTGAAAGCTACACGCCAATACAATTCTATTGGGATTACACCAAAACTTGTTGGATGCCCCCGAAAATCGTCTCTTTAGGAGTCATTCACGCAGACACATCCGTGAAATGGGCAGCGTAAAGGGAAAGGTGGTACCAGTAGGTCTGTCATGCCTCAGCGGTCTAGCCTCGATGCCTCAAGTCATTCGAGTCTCTACAGTCTTTTTTGAATATTTTGTTTTGAGTTCTTTTGATTTTGCGGTAGGGAGAAGTTCTTAGCAGAGATTTTTGCAATATCGTTCTCCTCACGTGCATTTAAGCTCCGTATGCGTCGGGTTTCAGTGGGGCGGCGCGTCGACCCTCGCGTGAATTTTCGATTCAATTGTGAACTCTCAGCACCCACCGACACCGGCCACCAGAATCACAGATCGATGAGCTTATTCACTTGCCAGCTCTATTTCTATCGCTCCTTATCTCTCCTTCCCGCGATGCTTTGAACAACCTCACATTTCCAAGTCGGCCAAGGACTCGACCTGTCCCGAAGGCTGTCGAGGCCACCCGCAACAATCGCCATGGAGGGGTTAATCTACGTGGTCAATCATGTCTTCTTACCTCCCAAACTGCCTCAATCGAATGACACGACGCTCGAGAATGAAGTCGCTTTGACTCGACTACTTCACGATGCCCTAGAAAACTTCATAGGCCTTCTTCCGGAAGAAGAGCAAAATGATTGGATCAAGCTTCCCGCCATGCTGAGCATCCTTCTGGAAGATGGCAGCTCGGGAAGTCCCATTACCAAACTTGATGAGAAGCTGGTCGAGATGGAAGAGGGAGGTGCGTATCCTAACTGTCAAGCTATCTTTGAGTCGTCCCTTCTCACTGATTCTCTAACAGATGTGCTGGCGCTGCAACTTACGCAACAGAATGCTGGCCTCATCATTCGAAAGCTATCTGGACAATACTCCTTTGAAACTTTCGAACTCTCGGCAACCTCAATGGCTGTAATGGGTGCGACTGGAAGACTGGTGCGCAGATTCCCTGGACCGGTAATTGCTGTATCAGACACGCGAGTCTGCGAGCCCGGCTTTCGAAAGGCGTTCATACACTGCCTTACTTATCTCGAAAGCGAGACTTTCGAAGACCCTTCTAGCAAAAGCTGCGGACCACACAACGATACTGTGAATCCTAGATTCGCAATCGAATATCTCTCTGGGATATTGCGTAGTATTGGATCGCCACTTGACGTCTCTCGGTTCTACAAACGAACACGCGATGATGTCTTGTCATTAGGCGACGCGGAACCTTGGCGCCGCTCTCCGCGATGGTTGCTTCTTCGTATTGCCTTGCAGACCAGTATCGCAGGTGCAGAGGAAGATCATACACGCTACAAAAGCTTTATGATGTATTTCATGGCTACCATCCTCGAACTAGCAATAAAAGAAGGGTATCCCAGCGATACTCTCCACGTCATGTTAGCAAAGACTCATCAACGCATCAAGAAGTTGGATTTTCATCTCCCAGAACATTGCCTTTGGTTTGAATCCGTCGATGGAACTATGGAATCTGCCCGCATCCTCCTCGCTCAGAGATGGAAGACTGTTCAAAAGTCTACCGGGTCAGCAGGCACATTACGCCTTTCTGATCTTAAAAGACTTAAGCCTCACCTAGATACGAAACTGCCTCTTTCTAATCTCAGACCGTATATTGAAAGGTTGCACAAAGTAGAACTCGAACAGCGCGACAAGAATACTTTCGATGAGAAATACAGTCAGCGCATCAATGGAAAAGGAAGTTCTTTACCAGGCCCGGATTCGCTTACCCCAGCCTCGCAATCTGAAAATCGCCTCAGATTGATGGATCTGGAACTTTGGGTCTCACACTCCCTCGATCGATGGCTCGACCAGAATTCAAAATCGAAGCCTTCGTTACTCAATCTTTTCAAGGTCATGAATTGGTACATGTCAACTTGGACTACGGTTCACTCTGGGTCCCCTGAAGGCTTCTCGGTCATGATCTTGACCCTAATGCATATGTGGTCTGCGCTCGACAAAGCGACGATCTCTCGCTATCCGCTTCTGAAGAAATTTGACCCTAGCTTCCCCAGGGATCTGTTTGCTTCTCTTCTCTTGCCAAAGAGACACCAGATGGCAGAGCTTCGCAACCTTGAAAATTATTTAGTTCAGCGAAAGGAAAGCTCCCTGCCCAAGAACCCATCCATCTTTGAGGATATCTCGTCCCCGTTGAGTTTTGGTGCTCAGTATTTTGACCAATCCTCGGCTCATCAAAAACTGAAGGGACGTATTGAAAAGGAAGCTCAAGATGGGTCTGCGGCAAAGAAGGCTGAATTGGAAGTAGCCAAAGCAGAGTTCTCGAATCTCATGGCAAAGTCAAATTTGCTGAGTTGTACCACTGTCACAAAATGGAGTCGGGGTAAAAATCGAGCGGAGCGGACCACTCACGACCCACACTGCGAGAAGTGTAAGATTCGCAAGAAAGCTCAATCTCTGACGATCCCCTGCTACGAATGGCCTCTTCCCGCTGAGGAATCTGCAGCGAAGTCTGTTATCTTTGAGCTGGAAATTCCAACGCTAGTCCAGAAATGGAGATCAGTTACCTATGCGATTCTCGTGGACATCTTAAGCCCCTCGCCCCCTCCCCAAGCCAAACCAAAGGGTGTCACTCTCACCGGCTATCAAGGACTTTCAAGCCATTTCAAGTCGAAGGCTGGTAGGTTACAATTAGCATCATCTACAAAGCCTCTTGCCAATACGCAAAATGCTTTTAGGAATGTCTCAGAAGCCACAGAAGATTCCGTTTGCCTCGCCAATAATCTGAGGTTTGTCATGCAAGACTCCAAATCCCAGCGTGGCACAAGCGAACATCTCAGCAAATGCGAAATTCATGAGAGGTGTACCCTGAAGCTTCCAAAGGGTAGTTATGAAACTCTTCAATATGCTGTCGATGATACCGCGCATTCTTCAAACGAAGTCATGTCGATGCAAGGCCGTTGTCCTGACGGGCTAACTGTGCATGAGTTTCATGCCTTTGCAACCTTACGCAACGGCCACAGACTTCAATGGCTCAATATCGCCCGCGAGCTAGTTTCCAGAGTGTTGGATTTTGGGAAAGAAGAGGTTCATCTCCTTCTGCTTCAGGCCTCCTGGCAAGCTGGCCCTGCATCTCTGCAACAAGTGTCACGAGACTCGCACGTCGAGCTTGAAGAGGAAGGCTTTGGTCTGGATCTCTTGTCTGCCTTAGAAGCGGGATTGATCACCGTCGAGAGTAACTGGCAAGGTTCGATAGCCGCACTTACCTTCATCACTCTAGCAGCTCGTCTATCATCTGTATCCCTTCATGACTCTGTCCGAACTCGATGCCTCAAGTTTCTTGAAAAAGCACGCCTAGTCACTATAGCATGGTTGAGAATAGTGGTTAAGCTACTCCACGACAGTTCCGATGAAGGAGAGATGTAATTACCCTATCMCTTATTCCTCCTTTTTGTTGCCTTAAAACTTTCGAGATATTCTCGGAGCGTTCAAGCTCTGTTTTTTTGAGCCTTTTCTTGGTCAAGCGATGCTAACTCAGAGGAATTCAAGGTCTTATCTCACTCTTCGGGTTTGTGAGGTAGCACTCATATGTCATACCACCTTTGATGTTGATCCTCGCCAGCTTCCTTCCGTCTTGTCGTCAGTCGACAATGTTGCGATTTTAATCGAGACCGCGGTATGTAGACTCTCCGCATATTCCATTACTTCGAAAATGCCTAGGTTAGCGGGAGCCTTCTTACACGCGAGCTTCATATGATGAAGCGTTTTGTTTGGGAGTTTGGAAAATCTCTAATCCTCTAATCCCTCTCTATCAAGCGATGCTGACTGGGAGGATTTGCAGGCTACCGTCAACGATCGCTGGCCAGTTTTGGAAGATTCGTTGACAACGATAACCCGAGAGCTCCTGCAACGTTTCTCCAGAACATCTCATACACTGGAAGCCACTTTGAAGAAGCGGGTTGTTGCATCTGCTGTCGGAATCAATCAAGCCATGAAACGAATATGGCCGGGTTATGAAGCTGGAACGCCCTGGGAGATCGTCAAAGCGCCAGAGGATCGCTGGCTCACGACTCGTACCGCTGATTCCGACACTGTCTCTTCAATGACTGTGCACTTCAATGCGCTGACTGGCTGCTTGCTCGTCGATGGCCACCCATTGGGTCGATTACCGCGCGAGTACGAGGTTCACCCAACCTACGAACGCCTTTTCGGAGGCAAGATCTTAGAGGTGATACCATCGAGTAAAGGCTTGCACTTTGAGACACGAAATTCGATACATGGCTTTCAGGTAAGCTTAGATTGCGATTGTAACAAAGTGGCAATTGTTACTGGTTTGATTCTTCTTCGAAGTCGTTGCTAATTAAATCACTAGGTTCATTTCGCTCTCCATGATGGAGAACTGATAGTCAGAGCCTGTCAGAATCTTGAGTTATATGAGGTTATACCCACTCACGTTCTAGAGGAGGATGACTTTCCTCGTCCTGTCGTGCGAAACTATGTACACTGGATACACCAGGGCACAAAGGTCATTGAATGGAGACCACTGGAGAGTAAGTGGTCTCCATCATCCAAGAATTGGCGTATTTCGACACCCGAAGACCCTAGAGCAAGCAGTCTAGAGTTGGAGAGCAAGCGTTTAGTAGGCCATGCAAGCGCCACCGCCGAAGTCATTCACAGATGGCTCAAACCACTGGAGAGTTCTGCAAACATCACTATACACCACGACAGTGAGACTGAGGAGACCGAAGTTCATCTTCCTAGAATGAATCTAGACTTCATCTTGCGAAAGACCGGGCTGGAGTCTAAGCAATTTCGGGGGATGATTGTGGACGTCAACCAACACCTTGGTACTTTACATGGACTACAAAATAAGCTAGTCCTGCGCGAAATTCAGGGACAATCGCGAATAGTCCTTATCCCATACGGAATTGTGTCATATCATCGCAAGGATCACCACGTTGAAGTCTCGATCTTTGCAGGCAACGGAGAAAAGGTTCTCTATCATCGCTTTGTCATCGAAAAGGACCTGGGATTGCTTGTCGACAATGGCAGTCTACGCAGTCGTTTGTTCAAGCTGTATCTCCACGCTTTAACTTCCCATTGTCTGCCTGATTCTCTCACTTCCAGAACAGGGACAGAAGAGGCGTTCCATGGTCTGAGATTGGCAAGCACTCGATCATTTCTTTCGTTGGATAGGGACAACGTTGAGCAACTAAAACTCATCGCAAAGCTTACGCCAGCTCGCAATTTCTACCCCAAGGGATCAAAATTTATGCAGACAGTGCACTGGGAGAATCTCTCTTCCCTTTCACAGCATGAATGTTACGTCAGGGAAGCTAGCCTCATGCTAGCCCAGGCGGAATCCTTCCGGGTCTTTGAAAGTGCTCCAAGCGTGGCATATAAAATGGAGCCACGGGGCTCAAACGAGCTCTGGGACCGGGCAGCAATACGCAATGCCTTCTATCAAGTTCATCCCTATGGCGCGGAAAATTTTACCATAAGCTATGATGTCAATTACGATAATGCCAGAGACTCGATCCTCGACGGTTCTCGTGAGCATGAAGCGTGCTACGTTGCCACAATGGTGGACAAATGGAGTTTCCGTCTCGACCCATATTACACTCTTTTCGATCAAATCCAGAATTGGGGCTCTTTCATATATGGACCACAGTCTGATTTCGAATTGAACTTCGACAAACGATGGCTGAAGGACCCAAGGCACTTTATGCCTCAATATTGGTGTAGCATACAATCATTCTTATCGAAGTCTGATGCTACTAGGGATAAGTCCGGAATTTTGATGTTCTTGACAGCTCTGGGGTACTCCGATGAGAATACTCCGTTGGTACGTAAAATCTCCCAACACTTTTCATTCCTTGGAACCGAGAGCTTTCTTGGTCTCAGATTGTCCAAGTAGTCTTAGGGCATTTTCAAGTGATGGTTGAGGTCCCGTGTTCTGTCTAAAATCTGAAATCTGAAATGGCTTTCTGATCAGCAATGCTAATGCAGGCAATTTGCAGGTGCACACACTCCTTGCCTTTGCTACGGCCCCTGCCCTGCGCAATGTAAAACCACCCGCCTATGATCTTTTTGACCTTTCGCGGGGCTTCGAGCCTGACAAGTCCGTTTTGAGCAACATTCTCGAAATGTGCAAGGTTTCATTCGAGGAAAGCCCCGAGAGACGGATAGCCCAGCGTCCTAATGAGCTTGACCAGGACCTCAAGGACCGACGTGAAGCTGCCTATCAAGCCGCGACAAAGCTCCAGGTGAACAAGTGTTTGAACGCCTTGATGCGCCAATGGCCATCCAAAGATATTGCCTGTCCCCAGACGCCAGAGTTCATGAAATATTTGCCTCTCTTGAAAGCCCATATAGAGGAAATTGGATCTTTGTTCGAGGCTTGGCATAGAAATTTCGAGTTCAAGACTTACATCCAAGAAATCCAGAGCGTGCTCGACTCACTGCCTCGGCCACAATCTATACCCGAAAGCTACTCTATCCCGCCTCAAGAAGATAGCTACAAGGAGACTCGTTCTTATCTGAAGATCGATGACCTCTTGCAAAATCCAGCACCCGAACTGACTCAGCCTCATGATGAGCTTAGAGACCTTGTGAGCATAATTGATCTACCAGTGGTAGAAACTGGGCCTTCAAAATTGAAGTCTCTTCTGACAAAGCTGTCCAAGTGCGCCAATGGTCATTATCAGAAGATGTACATCAAAGATTTGCAAAAGAGTAACAATGCCTTCCTCGCCAACAAGTCAACCAGCCCTCAAATGATACCAGGTTCCCCTCACGCGTTGTTGAAGAAGCACATGGAGCAATGCAGGAAGAATGTTGAGTCGTTGTACCAGAAGATTTGCTCGAAGTTGGTTGCTTCTGGCGTTCCTACCTACAAGAGTGCTCGTCAAGCTTCAATGCTTCCGCGCCTGTCGCCAAGCATTCTTCTGCGGTTACTTGCTCGCTGCAACCCAGTAGCATTAAGCGTCGTGTGGAAAGWTGCTTTGACTCATTATGCGCTTGCTATTGCGTCTATGCAAAGAGCAGAGCGATTGGTAGCGTGCAGTGAGAAAGATTCGGACATATTGAGCGAACTAACAAACAGTGGGCATACAAATTGGGACCCAATGGAGTTTCCTGAATGGCTCCTTCTAGAATTGGAGAGTAACATTTTCATTCGCCCTGAGCAAGGTAAGCATCACCATATCCGAATCACCTCTTTCTGCTTGGGTTTGTGAGGCATAACAATGCCTCAGAAAATTTGAGACATTTATACTCAAATCTTTGGATGCCTCGCTTTCTAATTGGAACGCCATCGCATTGATGCTTCTAAGAAGCATATCCTGAGCCATTTGGATCTTGATTTTATCACGTGCTTCTACATTCAGAAAAATAATGCTGACTTCGCAGTAACAGCCCAGATAGCTCGTGAGATGATAACCCCGCAATCAGGATCCAACTCCGTCATGCAGTTGAACATGGGTCTCGGCAAATCCTCGGTCATCGTTCCAATCGTTGCTGCAACTTTGGCGGACGGATCGAAGCTTGCTAGAGTTGTTACACTAAGGTCTCTCTCTGAGCAGATGTTTCAACTTCTAGTCAGCAAGTTGGGTGGGCTAATTGGACGACGTATTTTCCGACTGCCCATCTCAAGGTCCTTAGCCCCGTCTCTTGTTTCTGCAAACTTGATTCAGCAGACCTATGAGGAGTGCATGGCAGTTGGAGGCATCCTTCTCGTTCAGCCAGAGGATATCCTCTCTTTCGAGCTGCTGGGAATTGATCATTTACTGTCTCGAGAGTTGGACCCTGCGGAACCTGAGGTAGGCCTTGCTGGAAGCAACAAGTCTCAGGAGCATTCTATACATGAGATTGGGAAGGTGATGGTCCAGACACAGCAATGGCTCTATCAGCATGCTAGAGATGTGCTAGATGAGTCCGATGAGGTCCTCAGTGTCAGATTCGAGCTGATTTATACACTTGGCATTCAGCAAACCATTCAATTCAGTCCCAATCGTTGGTCAATCATCCAACACGTCTTAGGCGTACTCTCTGAGACAGCCCGAGACATATCCAAGGACTTTCCTCAAAGGCTAGAAGTGCTCGAAGGATCACCTGGAGCCTTTCTCCGTGTCCGCATCCTAGAAGAAGCAGCCGGTAAATATCTTCTGAGCAAAGTGGCTCACTCCATTTGCAGAAGCGGAATGTCTTCTTTGGCAATGTGGACGTTCAATTCAGAAGAACGTGACGTCGTCTTCGAGTTTATTACGGATCTTCAAATATCCAAAGCTCGAGCATCCGTTCTTGAAACGAAGGTCTTAGCAACAGAATCGACTAAGATGACTCTTYTGTTGCTCCGAGGAATGTTTGCAGCTGGTGTGCTTGAGTTCGTCTTCGCAAAAAAGAGATGGCGTGTCAATTATGGACTTGATCTTTCGAGATCTATGCTCGCAGTACCGTACTACGCTAAAGATAATGTAAGTGGGAGCCTAACTTTTCAAAATACTCGCCCATGAATTGCCACTGACCACCAATTCTTCCAGCCAAGCGCTAGAAGCGAATTCGGTCATCCTGATACAGCTATTTGCCTGACATGCCTGTCCTATTACTACGGTGGCTTGACCGATCAGCAAATCCACGCTAGTTTTGAGGAGCTCTTTCTCTCTGACCATGCCCAGGATGACTATTTTCAATGGATTCAGCATTGCCATGATCTGCCGAAGTCCTTTAAACAGTTGGCTGGAGTGAATCTAAAAGACAGGCGGCAATGCTCTCACGAACTCTTCCCCTCGCTTCGTTACTCGAAAGGCCTCATAGACTACTATTTGGAACATCTCGTATTTCCGAAGGAGATGAAGGAATTTACCAACAAGCTGTCAAGCTCTGGGTGGGTAGGTATTTTAGACCCCTCTGAAATAAAGCACGTACTTACCATACATCTCCAGGAAATTGCTCGCGAGAAAGCCCATCCCACAACAGGATTCAGTGGAACCAATGACAGCAAATACATGCTGCCAATTCCGATGAAGCAATGCGAGCTTCCCGAGCAGCTACACACCAATGCTCAAGTCCTAGCCACTCTGCTCCAACCAGAGAACAGCTACCACGCTGATTACATACCGCAATCGGAAACACTTGACGCAACAGCTCTACTTGACATGGCYATTGATATGGTACCGCCGATTCGAGTCCTCCTAGATGTGGGAGCCCAGCTTCTGGAAGACAACGAGAAAATTGCCATGTCCTGGCTTGAACGCGTCCCTCATGAGGATGCTCAGGCGGTAATCTTCATTCATGAAAATGATGTCTTTGTGTTGACCCGAGATGGCATGAAGGAGCCTCTACTCATTTCATCCTTTGCAAAGCACACAGATAGATGCTTGGTGTACCTTGACGAGGCGCACACTCGTGGGATAGATCTCAAGCTTCCTCCAGACTATCGTGCGATCGTGACTCTAGGCCCAGATCTCACCAAGGATAGACTTGCCCAAGGTGTGTCAGATACTAGTCTCAATCAGGATTCAGTATTAACATCCAATTAATAGCTTGCAAACGTTTACGAAATCTTGGACATGGACAATCGGTAATTTTCGTTGCCCCTCTAGAAGTGCAGTCCAAAATTCTTGAGTATTGTGGCAAGAAGGACGTAAGCCTAATCGGCGTCGAGGACGTACTATTATGGACAATGCACAATTCGTGGGACTTCACTAAGAAGGGCATGCCTCTGGTATGTTCATTTTCAGAGTATTTTGTCACCAATTTGGAAATGTTCGAGAGTGCCGGGAGTATGGTTACCTCTGTCATCAGCCTCCAGGATATTCTATTGTCTCAGAGCTTTAATACTCCCGGAACCTTCTCGATCAACCAATGCTGACTCCGTTTTCTTGCAGTGGGCAACGCAAGGCATGGGACACTACCGCCGCCGTGCCGCTTGTGACTTGTCTGGGGAAGTTCCTCAAATACCAGTCGGGGTTCTGGAGCCAGAAGGGCTGACACTGGACGAACGTTACGGCCTCAACAGACGAGTGACAGACGAAGGACTCGTTTGTCGAAATCGGATTCGAAGGTACAATGATATCACAAGAGCTGAGCTCTGCTTGATCCGTAGCAAGTGTCGCGAATTTGGGCTCAATTCTTTCGGTGATTCGGATCTTCACGAGGAGCAAGAAAGGGAGCTTCAACCTGAGAGTGAGCGTGAGCAACAGGTTGAGTCACCACTTCCCGCGACACCGTACCCGCACATTGTGCATCCGAATATCAAGCAACTCGTCCTCAACGGCGAACTCACTTCCGATGAGGGTCTTACACAGGCTTTCAATGTCTTCGATACCACGCGTGCTAGAGATCAGCTCCACTTGGGTGATTGGCCTGCAAATCTTCTCATTACACACGATTGCGCGTCTACCGTATATATCCCTAACGACGGGAACATGGACTCGTTTCTACGTCCCGTCAACTGGATACTTTCCTTTAAAGGACGGAATCGCGAGCCTACGTACCTCATTATGAGTCCCTACGAAGTTCACGAGTTGTTGCCTCAAGTGAGAGCGCGGAGTCRGGTGCGCCTGCACGTGTACTCGCCCCGTCTCAGTCTCTCGAATCGAAGTCTGGAAGCTCTGTCATACTGTGCGATTCCACCCGTTCCGGATGATTGGTGCGTCCCAGCAATCTCAACCAGTCTGAATCTCTTTGCGGGACAGTTGTATCTTCTCGACGTGAGGGAGTACCGCAAGCTCTGCCGTTTTCTGGGCGTCCGTTTCTTAGACCCATATCAAGGCGTAGAAACCAGCGCCGACGGCTTCATCTCCCCTGACACTCGCCATCTGCAGGATGACGAGACAGCAGCCATATGCAAATTCACCCGAAGTCCTGTCGACTTCCTACGCCTAGTGACAACCTTCCGTAGACTAGGCCAAGCTTTCACGAATTCCCATATGGGCAAGATTCTCAATGGAGAGTTAGTAAGAGGCATGGACTTTGAGAAGGTCGAGAGAGTGGAGGAGGCTAATGATCCYATGGATCTTGATGAACCTACGATCAGGATCAAGCAAGAGCCAAATTAATGGTGGTAAAGTCCCCCCCCGGTAAAAAGGTTAGCACGTCCAAATGAGGTAATTGACGCTTTAACTGTTTTATGCGTACAAGGGCCCTTGAATAGCATCATTTGGGGGCTATTGGGAGCTAATTAATGCCGGCCTAAGGAAGCAATTGAGGCTCTACTCTCTGCTTTCGGCCGTGCCAGCCTTGCTGCATTATAATTTATGCTAGAAACGGGATAATAAGATTATAATATAAAAATGAGGCTTAGTAGCCGTACGGGGTTGCAATTGGCTGTGGCGAAGCAGCACTGGTATCCATCCTATTTTGGTAATCACTAGAGTACGTTTCGAGTATTATGCTAACCTTTTTACCGGGGGGGGGACTTTAGTGACATCTCCGGGATATATCATTCTAATTTGCGCATTATTGGGCGATTTCTGAGCCTGATCTGCACGGATAGAGGGCGTTGAGGYGTTTTAGATACCCCGCGGCGTTGCTGATATCTTCTTGGGTTTTCAGAGGAAAAAGTCATATAGAATAAACGCTTTTATTATGATACACACGTCTCTATGGGAAATTCTACATGACGAATAAAACATGAGAGAGCTGCCCTATTGTGCGCAATAATCAAGGGRATGGCATGTGTGGGATGAACGTCCCTCGCAGGGGCAGAAAAAGCGGCACTGCTTTGAAATGTCTGAAGTGCAGTTAGACAATCGAAATTGGTGGAATCGAGTGCCGCTTTCTTCAGGCAGGAGAGACAAGGGTCACCGTTGCCGCCTCACCTCGCTTCGAGCAGAAAACCTCGATCGTTCCTTCACTTCTACCCTCTCACATCAGAGCCCAGTAGTGATACTCATCTAATTCGCGAAGAAGATGCCTTTTCTAACCAAAATCCCCGTCGTCCATTCTGTCTTTTCGCCTTCATCGATACGGAGCCTCGTTTGATCTGCGCAAGCTTCCACGTTTCATTGGCCGAGGTTTGATCTATACGACACCAAGATTCATGACTCTCTATTGATGTCAAAAGGTAACCCGGATTGATTCTGCATTTTGATTGGTCCGAAAGTCTCGTTTTATCGCGTATTCTTGCCCTGTGTAGATAGGAGTTACATTTATTGCTTCAGATATCTCCGCTACTGCTAGCACAGCATCTGAAGTTCGTGCAGGCGCGACAGACTTCTTCAAGCTCCTTCCTCAAAAGAAATTCTTTCTTGCTTTTTCATCTTACTTTGCTCCTACCTCGTATTATTTTGTCGGTCGATTCATCAATATGCTCAATTCCAAAAACCTCACGGACTACCCAGGGTCCTATCATCAAATCCCACTGCTTCGATCAGACGCCGAGAAACTCGGGTCCGAGGGCTCGTTCGATGAGGAGCACGTCCTGTCAGCCAACCCACAGAGAAAGACGATTGTCCAGCGGATATTCCGCTCCGTGTGGCCTTTTCTCGCCCTGACAGGCTGGATCCTTTTGATCGCTAACCTCATAGCCACGATACGCTTTCAACACAAAGATACGCGCGAGAACCAGCTTGCGACGGTATATCGCGAGTATGGAGATGATTTACGGTATCAATCGCTGGACCCCAAGTACGACTTCTTGTGGGACGGCGATTTGGGTGATGCCAATGGGGCTATTTGGGTACCTTCCTCTAAAGATGGATCTGGGGAGCTAAAGCTCGCGTCCATTAGCATGTAAGTCCGCATGGATCCTCGATCGTTGTAATCTTGTTGATCTTGAATGCTAGGTTCCATCAATTACACTGCTTAGCCTACATGCGGACGACCCTGCAAAAGGCTCACGCGGGAGAGGATGTCGGGATGGATTATGAGGATGATGCACATTGGCCGCACTGTTTCTTATACCTTCGCCAGGCGATCATATGTAACGCGGACGACAATCTCGAATATCCACAGGTTGTAAGTGGGGTCTTAACCCATTCAATCAGTGGAATGCATGATGTCCGAAAATGCAGAAATTCTCAGCAACTTTACGACTTTAGGGACAAATGGGGGATGGATAAATTCAACATTACGGTGGATGAATAGATAGGGATCTAGGGAATCACAGTTCATTTTCGAAGAGGGTTTAAGACTCTTGTGTGACTGCTTTGCCTGCCCTTCCCAAACACCCACAGCTGCGAGGCATAGACTTTCGCCAGCGGATTCACGCTCCTGCTTGACAGTTGACATTTTCTGAAAGTACATGCAAGTCGTTGACCTGAGAGTCATCCTAAACATGAAGAAGTTAACATCTGAGGCTAGCACAAAGTTTCTCTCCGCTTTTAACTCACGGCCACAAATGTCTTGTAGGTGAGATTACCAGTCACAACAGCCATCGTGTGCTTTCGCCAAGCTGATTCCGGGGAATAACTATAGAGCTAAGTGATGCCTCTCATTAGGGAAGTGCAAGTTGTACTATCAAACATTGACAAGTGCCACCCCAACAGTCACAAAATTGAGAGTTGATGAAATGATAATAGGGAATACGTGGCACTCAAGCAGAACAATGAATCTTACATTGATAACAGTAATTCTGACTGAACTTGCAGGTATAAAGCATATCACTAAGCGGTCCTCATCTCTCCTAACTTTCGAAAACCCAAATTCCCCCTCAAGCCCAAAACCTAATTTCATAGGACTGCCAAATCATGTCTTACAATCCTTACCACGTGCCCGGCTACCAGTACYCTCAACAAGCCGGTGGTCCTCAGTATGGTTACCAAAACCCCGGTGCCCCTCAGCAAGCAGCAGGCGGCCAGGTCCACCATCCTCAACAAGCCCAAACCGAGACTATTCCTCAACTACAGCCACTAGCTTACGCTACTGGACTATGCAATCCTTTGGCCCCAAGAACCACAGTGCCGCCATTCACCCCCGCTCCAGGCACTGCTTACGTTCCCCATGTTCCATTCTATGGTTACGGTACTGACACYAGGGCCTTTCAAGGCACACAGCAGATGCCGTTTCCTTTTTCTCCAACCGGTCCGCCCAGCGACTTCACCCCTGTAACTGGGAACCCTGGAAGCGTTGTTTTCTTTCCCGGAACCTCGTCTGTATATCCCCCAGGTGTAGGTCCTGGAAAGCCTTAGTAGAAAGCAATATGTAGAAATCTTAATGCGAWGAATACATCTCGAAAGAGGGGAGAGATCCCTCAGACTCGATCATCTCAGATCAGCTTCTTCCCCTTCTCCTCCCATAACTCAGAAAAGACAAGACAAGAACATTCACTTAATAACATGTGATAAAGGAGTACTACCAAAAAAAATGTTGAATTGATTGATATGTAAAGTTTGTTTAGTGAGTGTAGACATTAAGTCGTAACAGTATAAAATGGCACGAGAATAACCAGAGTCCAACAAGCCTCAAGGCAATGCAAATCAGAGTATGGCCCTGAAAAGATAGCTCAATGCAGGCGGATTTCCAAATCCTCATGGTTGGAGTGAGAAGCGAATTGGTGAGATCGTCCAGCCCTCACATGAAGCCATGAACCATTTCCGACATGCCAATTCAAACGAAGTTGCAGCGATAGGCTCCCGCGAGATCGTTGTAGTTCTGGTTACCGAGGTTGGATGAACCGGGCTTTCTAAGCGTCACGGAAGCTCCAGTACAATCGCTGTTCCTGATGTCCAGAAAGTTTTTGTCAGCGGGTCTGCCCACGGATTTCAGGATCAGAGCACAGGGAGGTAAGACTCACTCCCAAAGATTGCACGAGACACCAGCATCCGGACCTGCAGAAGAAATGGTCTTGAAGAACGGGGGGCCGAGGGCATCTTATCTTGATATCAGCAAAGAAGTCCTGTGGAATTTTGAGGTAGAAGAGATAGTTACTGCAAACAC